>PVJA010010602.1:0-56962 GCA_004027025.1 Myocastor coypus | reverse complement strand
TACTCAGAAAGCCAGTGATGATAAGCTCAAGTACCTATGTTATAGAGTAATAGTATCACAAAGATTTTCTGCTGGAGGGTTAAGAATGTAAGTTAAGCCGGGCGTGGTGGCTCACGCCTGTAATCCTAGCACTCAGGAGGCTGAGGCAGGAGGATCGGTGCGTGTTCGAGACCAGCCTGGGCTACAAAAGTGAGCTCAAGGCCAGCCTCAACTGCATAGCGAGACTCTGTCTCAAAAAGACAAAAAAAAAAAAAAAGAATGTAAGTTAACAGACCAAAAATTGAAAAAAAAAATAATAATAATAATAAAATAAAAGAAGGACTATAAGGATAGCCAATATTTTGGACCTAGCCTTTCAAGGTCAATAAGGACCCAGGATATAAGAGAACCTGTGCTGTAATATCCTATAACTCAGAGGTGTCCCAAATTTTCTGGTCAAGGAGATTATGGGACCTCAGAGGAAAGGGATGAATGAACTATAGTGCGTCTAAGGAGAGTCACCCAGAGAAAAACATTCTCTCAGGCTTTCACAGAAAGCAAAATGGCCAAACAATGGCTGTGACTCGTCCCGAAGGCTGACACTAACAACAAGGTACTGTCTATGGCCCCAAACTTAATCCTGAGGGGATTTGACCCTGGAAGATACAAAAAAAAAAAAAAGAATGTTTTGTAAAATAAAGGTCTTACAATAATTGGAACTGATTTGAAGATATGGACACAACAAACATACTAAGCCATATTATCATTGACAAAGTGGATAAAATTGTTCACTGGAAGAAAGAAAGCCTCTTTAATAAATAGTTCTGAAAAAGTGGTGGCATACGTGCTGAAGGTCTATCATAATGCACTAAATTAAGTTCAAAACTGGACTCAGCCTTAGCAGGCCTAACAGGAAGGAGTCACAGGGCCAGCAGGGCCCAGTGGCCCACCCGGGCTGGCCTTAGCTGGAGAGAGCTGAACACAGCAATCAGACCCAAGTCATATCCTACTAGTTGAGCTCAAGTTTAGTAGACCTGGACCTTGTGAGCGGAGGATTACTGCTGGGCCAAGCAGAGCCTAGAATGAGGTCCAGACCTACAGGAGCATCCTTCTAACCCAAAGGTGGTAGCAGGTAACTGGGGTGAGCTGGACTGTATGCAAGACTATGGGTCCATGAGTGGGAGTTGGTCAGACAGAACTCAGGGGAACTAATTTAAATATAACTTCCCAATTTAGGATCCACTTTGTTGGAGCTGGGGAGACAGTTCAGTAGAATAAGTGCTTGCCTGGCAAGCACAAGTCTTGAGTTCAGTCCCTAGTACCACACACACACACACACACACAAGATCCACTTTTTTTATATAGCTATAATATATGCTCCCATGGTCTAAGGTACAAACCCTTTAGGCACAAAAGTTTGTCAAATTCTAAATTTCAATAACTGTTACTAGTGTTGTTCATTGTTCTACTATAAATAGAAAACCATATCTGCCTTAACCACATGTTTGCTCTTGGGAATTAATGTTGGAAGGTGCTTGTGTAATAACCCATCAAAGCCCTACACTGAAGGATGGAGGACAGTGTCAAATGGAAACCAGTATCTCCTTCTCAATCAATACAGAAGACAAAGTCTTGGGACACATACAAAACAAGAATCTTTGACATAGGAGAGACACCTAAAGAAACAGATTCTTATGCTGAATCTTTGACTGCAGTGATAGAGCTATCTACTATCAAACTTTTACCAAAAAGTATTCCAGAAACCAAAATAATGTTCTCTCAGAAATAGAAACTGGCAAAAAGAAAGAGCAAAGTGTATTGTCAGGCTCCAAGCCCACCCAGAACAAACCCAGGGGACATCTACATAGAAAAATGTGGAAGCCACACACCTGAAATCTCTGAAATAATAGAAACTGAAGTAAAGAAACAAATGCAAACGAGTATAGAGGAAATCAGATCAGAAATAATCTTATAGGTTAAAAAATAAATGATAACTATAACAAAAGAATTACTAAGCATTTCTAAAGAACATACTAATAAAAACAACAGAGAACAGAAAAATGATGGAAACCTTGAATGAGCAATACAGGAAATAAATAGAATGCATGAAGCAGATTCAATGAGATATAGAAAAAATTAAAAACTCCATTAAGAGTTGGCAAACATAACTGAATGAGAGTGAAGATAGACTTTCAAACCTTGAAGACACCACTACAACTAGTGAAAATGTAAGGAAAGATCGCTTATTATCTAGGAAATAATGATTCTATCGCTGAGAAGTTACATCGAGGATAGTAATGTGTAATACAAAACTCATGATTGAATATCATTCATCTTGGTCTTCTAAATGTGTACCATTTCTAATGTCTTATCAATTATCATACGCTCTTTAAAATTAATTAAAAAAAAGACAAGGAAGACTATTAAGATTTCTTGAAAGCAAGCATCAATATTTAATTATTACCCAATCTTTCATAACTATATCTGTTAATCTTAGCAACAGATTTGACTATAAAAATCGATAATATAACAACCATTGTTAATTAGCTCTTCGTGTTTTGAAACTATATAACATATGCATTGTTATATGTTACCCTGTTTCTTTTTTCTATTTGTTTTTGCTTCTGCTTTTACTCTTCAAAATAAAATAAAATAAAATATTTTAAAAACTTAAAATAGATCAAAGATTTAAGTATTAAAATAGAAAGCTGGCAAAATACCTCAGTGGTATAAAATACCTAATTAGGAAAACTTAGTCAAATTGTGTGGAGTGTGGTTTGATCCCTGGCACCACATGCTCCACCAGCCCAGCCTACAGGGCAGGTTGTGCCAGCTGCAAAAAATTAATAAATCAATTAACTAATTGAATATTATAATAGAGACACTAAATCTGCTAGAAAAGAAAGTAGATACAAATCTTGAAGGCTTAGGTGTAAGCAAAGAGTTCATCAACAAAGCACAAACTATAAATGCTTCAAAGAATCAGCAGCTGGGATCTCATCCTATTAAAAAGCTTCTGAAGATGCTCCAGTGATACAATAAGTTATAAAAGGGTACTTATAAAAAACTTCTGGGGAAACATATCACCAAATAGAGTGATTTGGTAATCACCAAATCACAAATAGAGTGAAAAGATAAACATTGGGCAGAAAAGAACTTCAGCTAATTGTCCCTCAAAGGACTTCTATCTGGGACATATAAATAATTGAAAAAATCAGACTACCAAAACTCAAAGACCCAATCCATAAATGGAAACCTGATAAGAATAGACACTTCTAAGATAAAGAAATACAAATAGCAAATAAATATCTGAAAACATCTTCAACATCACTGCTCATTCAAGAGACACAAATGAAAACAACACTGAGATTCCATCTTACCACAGAAAGAAGGGCTATCATCCTGGAATTTGCTAATAACAAATGTTGGCAGACTGTTGGGGAAAAGGAACATTCTCCATTGTTAGTAGGGGCAGACTGGTACTGCTATAGACAGCTAAATTAGATAGAAATATTAAAGTCTGTCAGACAGGTCCAGGTCCTCAAGGAGATAGTATGGAAGACAAAGTGACTTCACAACTTTTTTTTTTTTTTTCAGTACCAGGGGAATGAACTCTGGACCTTGCACTTGCCAGGCAAACACTTATTCTCCTGAGCTGTCTCCCCAACCCTGACTTTGCAACTTTAAAAAGACAGACATTCCTGCTTTGGACCAGACCTCAAGATAAAAGAGATAAAAGAATAAACAAATGCAGCCATATCAATCACCTTGAAAGAGCCCCAAAATTAATCCAACCTCCAATAGAAAGAGATCCTAACTTGTATTCATACCCATTTGCTACAAGACTGACTTCCTCATTTGTTACTGGATTTAATCAATTTTACCTGAGCAATGATGCTTGTAATCTCATTGGTTGACCAAAGTTATGTCCCACGTCATGCCCACCTAAGTTAGTTCCCCTCTTCTCAAACTTAGATCCTACTCACCAATTTTTTACTCTAAAAATTTTACTCTATAAAAGTCCTTGTAAGAGACAGCTTCTCACGGACACCCACTGCCTTCTGTGCTTCCCTTAGACAAGAGCTTTCTTTCCCTCCAATATACATATTCTGCTCTTAACCTCCTTTGTTCCAAAAATTCTTTCTTCCCTTTTAGGGAACATAAAGTCATCTCAAGTACCTTTAAAGTAAGGAGATTCATTTCCTCTTTATCAGTACAACCACTGTGGAAACCAGTGTGGAGTTTCCTCAGAAAACTAGGATTAAAGGTCCCATTTGATCCACCAATGGTCAGAGTATTTCCCAAAAGAACTGAAAACGTCAGCCTATAACAATATATGTGCACTCATGGTCATAGCAGCACAATTTATAATAGCTACACCTTGGAAACAACCCAAATGACCATCAACTGAGGAATGAATAAAAAAGATATGGTATTTTTGTATAATGTAGTATTACCCTATTATAATAAAGGATAAACTTGAAACATTTTAAGCAACCAGATACAATTAGAGACTATACTCCTAAGTGAAATAAATCAGACTTGCATGTGTAAACATCATATTGTACCTCTAGTGTAAGAAGTTGAAAAAGTAAATAGGATACAAAATGTTCAATAGATATTTTTAAATAGAAAGAAATTGTTCAAATCCTGTTTTCAACTTCCCCAGTACTAGGATTACAGGCATGTGCCACCATATCTGGACTCAGTATCCTGCTCTGCCCACCCTGGATGCGATGCTGGCAAGGCATGGAATGCCAGAGACTGAACCATTATCCCTGCTCTTGCCTAAGCTTGCCTAAGCAGTTGCTTTCAACCGCTGAGCTATCGCACTAGTCCCTGTTACTCTTCTTTGTTACTCTTCTTATATTGAAATTTCTATCACTGCTTTCATTGTTTTTTCTCTTTAAAATAAAAAAGAAAATATAAATAAATAAATAACCCAATATTTGCAATTGTTGAGGTTTTATTACTCAACGATTTCTCCAATCAGAAACTTTTTGATACCCACTGAAAGGAAGTTACAGCAGAATTTCTTACTTCAACCAATGGCTGATAACTTGATAAATAATGTGGAAACAGCTGGTCATCAAATATTTATCAGCTGGTTCAAGATTCTCCAAAGTTCATGCCAAAAACCACAATGGTTCTAATTTATCCCTACACCAAAACATTTTTGCTTCCAAATGTGAAAAGAGATGAGTTATGTTGTTGACACAGAAAGCACAACAATGTGTGGGAATGCTTGTATATTTTTTAGATAACTTCATAAACAGAAAATTTTATCTCATTCAAGAAAAATATATTGGTATGAAGCAGATAATTTTGAGAGGATATCTGATACTAGAAATTAAAAACAAAATTAAAATGTCTCTGTAGTACATTTCAGGATCTTATCAATAGATTGTGAATTTAAAACCTGTTTAATACTCTACACAGAAAAAGTCCTCAAATAGTCGCAAGGTACAAGCATCTTCAGAAATATTTTCAGTAATCATAGGAAAGTAGTGTTCATGAAAAATACATAATAGTATCAATTACAGCTATTTCTCAAAATTGGCCAAAATATGCTAGATAACAAGTGACACAAAACCTCAGTGGGTTAGGGCAACAGTTACTAATTTCCAAGCTTTCGTTGCTTTTTTTTTTTTTTTTTTTTTGTCCTTTTGAGACAGGGTCTCACTATGCAGTTCAGGCTGGCATTGAGCTCACTTTTGTAGCCCAGGCTGGTCTCGAATTCACACCGATCCTCCTGCCTCAGCCTCCCAAGTGCTGGGATTACAGACGTGCGCCACCACTCCCGGCCGTAATTTCCAAGCTTTCTATGAATCAAAAGTTGACAAACTTCAGCTGCAAACTATCTTCTTTCCACTATGAGGTCTCTATCAGGAATACTGATAATTTGGCAAAGAGAAACAATACATGCAAAGCCATGGAATTCTCTACTTATGATATACCCAGGCAGTTTCTACCTGTGTTTCCTTATCTGGAGCAAGTTACATGGATACTGTTGAGTTCAATAGTGCCTGCACTTCAAATCTCACAGGAAGGAGATACCATAGTTAGGGAATACTAGAAAAAACAGGTTGCAACATAGGAACAGCCTGCTTAATGTGCATATGAGTTTTACAGTGTTCTGTTGAGTTTGGTATGCAAACATACTTCATTATACTAACCACGTTTGCATATTATATGCACATAAGATGTGTTTTATTCTATAAAGTTGAACATTATAAATCCAAAAGCTTTCAATAAGTAGGTGTTTAATGAACTGTAAGATATTTGTACGTTGGTTGTATTTAATGAAAAATATTCAAATTTATGAAATTTCAAATATATGCCATTTTATCGTGCGTTTTTCCTTTGAAATCTGTAAATATTTTATAACTGAAAATCAAACAATAAATATTTTGCTTAAATTATACTAGTTTTACAAACTTAGACATATTTTCCGTTTCACACTTTCAACCTGTACTATAAGGTGAGAATTATTTTCTTTTTCACAGTATTAGTATGAAATTTGAATGTGATGTAATAGATAAATCATTAGAATGCAGCACACATTGCACACCATTTAAAGTACAGAGATGATCTAAGATTGATTTGAAAATACTCTATCTGATATTATAACAAACTATTGAAAGTATTCAAAGTAACTAAGTGAACTTTGTATATCAGAACATTTAAATCAGTTTTAACATTTTTTTAAATCTTTTTATTTATTCATTTAGTTGGTATGGGGTCTCGTTACACAGCTTGAACTCATAGTGATCCTTCTGTCTCGACTTCCCCAGAGCTGTGATTATAGGCATGTGCCACCACACCTGGTTTTGGTGGGCAGCATGGTGCGCATTGGTACTGGGGATCACTCCCGGGTCTTTGCCTTTGCTGGGCAGACACTGAGATCATCAAGCTGTGGGTCCAGCACCTGAAATCAGTTTTTAAATATCAAAAGGTAATAGATGAAATAAGATCAGACTCTCTGTACATAGAACTGACGGGTTTTTCTGTTTGGAAACATTTTAGTATAAAATTAGTCTCAGATAATTGACAGTTCTGGACTTGTCAAGAATATGGTATCATACAGTATCCCTAATACACACTGAAATATTTTATACTCATAAGGCATATCTGTAGGAATTTTGCCTATAATTTTTTTTATCAAAAATATTTTTATCAGGTTATTTCCTCTACCCTCGCCTTTAATTTCATCTCTCTCCCTTGACTAAAACATGTCCAGAAATCCTGTTCTCCACTTAGTACAATTCATCTTCCAGCTACCGGTCAGGATGCCTTTACTCTACTTTAATAATTCCTACAGAATTTTCAAACAAGTAAGTGATTTCTTATCACATGTGGTTTGAAACATTTTGGAAACTATACCCTGATTAGACAATCCTATGTGGTTTTTCTTAGTTTCCAGTTTTATTTACCTCCTCAAAACGCCCAGTACTCCTGACCACATCTCTGTGTTGCAGTATTTTTTCTTTATCACACCATTACAAAGCCTAGATCAGTAAATTCTCCCTTATCAGTACAATCTCTCCTGTTTAATGATATGTAAAACAGCTACATTTAATAAGACAAGATGTGGCACATACACATCAAGATGCTATTCTTAAGTTACAAAAAAAGAAAAGTAAGAGGTATTATACATTTAATTTGTAACACTGAAAAAAACCCTATAAAATTTTATTTAACACAAAATGCAACATCAAACAATTTGAGACACACACTCTTGGCTGACAAACCCCGTGATGAAAAAGCAATTTTTCCCTCTATTCATATCAGTTTAATGCAATTTCAATTTAAAAGTGTATTTGTTTTTATATAAAGACTAGAATATATTCATATTAGTACAGAAGAATACATGTCATGAAAATGGTATTTGCCCAGGGTATGTTCTGCATCCTGTGATGCTCTAGAACTTCCCTAGGGGGTAGATGGTGGAGGATAAAAAACATAAAAACAGAATGCTACGGGATGCAGAAAGCTGCGCTTAGATAGAGCTCTCTTTAGGATGGGAGAATAACTGCTGAATGACTGCAGTGCATTTATTTATGCACTTGGCAGGTTGACTCCAGGTGAAACCTTTCTGCCTAACAACTCACTGTCCTGCGAGCTGGAATTCTGGTTCACTTTGGCACCAGACATGTGAACCAGCCCCAGCTCAGGTGCTCCACACAGGTATTCAAGGGAAAAGAGAGAGTCGTAGGGAGGACAGAGTAGCAGCTCGACTTGTAGTAGAGTTAAAGTAAACACTTAAGTCACTGAACTCGAAACTGTTTGATACAGGCATAAGAAAGAAAAGCAGACCAGAAGAAAAAGAAAAAAACTAATAGCTCTGTTCAAGCATTTGTATCAAAACAAACTGGTTTACTTAATCTCAAAGAATTGGGCTTCCTGGTGTCAGCATAAACACAGTTATATTGTTGAAAGATCAGGCAAAGAGCTAACCAGGTCTAGCTTGAGCAACCAAATCAAGAGACCAGCAAGTATTAATCACTCTAAGGAACAGATATTAAACTTTTCGGTACCACAGAAAACCTTGAAAATGATAGATCCTCAAGTTATGTGTCAGGTATCTATTATACAAAAATAAACCTTCATAAAATAAAAAAGAGGGGGATGAGAATCCTTGGGAACCAAAACAATAAAAATTTCTATCTGTATATAAAAGCCAAAAGCCTTTAGAAGTCCAGTTCTGTGCTGTGCCAACTAATTGCTAGCTAGGCCTGTACCTCGCCTTCCGTTTAAGTATGAACAGTCTTGAGTACTGCATTAACCTTGCTAACAATCAGTAGAACAGTTTATGTTGAAAATGCTCACAACAAATACCCAGCAAATAGAAATGGCCAATGTGATGGTATCTTTTAGCTTAGTGATTAATGTCCAAACAAATTCTGGTTTTCTAAACTTTTATGTATCTCATAAACCACTTCGGCTATGTTCTTTTCAATTTCCCTTGTAAGCCAAATTTTAACTCTGATATGTCTGAGTTCCCCTTGGCACACGAAGTTCATTAGTTTTATAGCAAACAGATTTTGAATAACAGTCTTTTAACCTCCTTTTTTTCACGAAGAATACATTCTGCTAAGCAAAAATAATAATGCCCAGAACTTGTTTATTCAGCAGTATAACTTCAAGGCACATTAATAGCCTGCCAACTAAAGTAAAACCTTGATAGTTTTTCTTGTGGAATTTGCTATCAAGGTTCTAGTTATTATTCTCTCAAGAGTCTGGACAAAGCACTTTGCTAAGTGAACATGAGTCATCTGCATAGCTGTGAACAGTTAGTGACAAGATGAAAAAAATACAAGCTTGAAAAACAAGTTGAATTTCCATTGAAAATGTATCCTTGTTACACATGCAAGGGGTCTAATTTCAGATGGAAAACAGAGCAATTCATTCCTTTGCATAAATAATTTAACAATCAACTTCTATGGAAGCATCCACAGTGAATGTAAATTGCCCTATCTGCAGATGTAAAGTTCTCTGACATCAGTAACAGATTCTTCCACAACATAGCGCTTACTTTCAGGAAACTCTTAGGAGACTAATTTTCCCAAATCAAATATTGCCTGCTTATTTCACATAGTGCTTTCTTAAATACTCCATCTGTCAATACCAAAGATCAATAGTTGGGTAAAACTAGAATGTCATACATATGGAATGTCACAGAGGAGTGAATAAACTTAAAAGCAGATTAAACTGATTTTATTAAATCTATAGTCTATGTGGAAATCCTTCCTCAGTATTCTTCCTATTGTTTTCCTATTGTTTTTAATTTTGTTTTTGTTTAGAACAGAGAAGAGGGTTTGGAAACATGCTTCCTACCGTGATAGCGAAGCTTTTAGAGAAGAGTACCCAAGCTGTAACCCAAAACCCAAGTATTATTTCTGGAGTGCCAGCACTGCAATTAAAGCTCAGTACTGAGATGTTAGCTTAGAAAAAAGAGCTCATAAGTTAACATATTTGTCTTAAACAGGAAACAGTGCAAGTCCCCTAGGTTCTCTAGAAGCTTTAAGCTGACAAGAACGGGATAAAAAGTGAGAATGAAGAAATCCTCCATGAAATTAGATTATAAAACTTAGTGTATGCAGCATCTTTGTGTAGAAGGCAATGTAATAAATTACCTGGGTTTATAGAATATTCTCTTACATACCAGTATTTTCTGATAGGAAACAAGTGTCAAAGGAATAAAAACTCATTGTGATTCAAGCACACTTCTTACAGAAGACTAAAGGAAATTTAACCAGTATGAGCACCATCACCATTACAGGAGCCCTGGGCATTTTGTATGTAACTGAACTTAGAACTTCTCCCTATTCACCAAATAATTACATGGTTCCACCCAAAATGGAACAACCAGTCCAGCCTTCCACATTTATAACCACCAAGTATTTACCAAGAAGCGAATGCAGATATCATATCCTGTGTTGTTATCTAGTCGGCAGTAAGATATTATCTAGTATCAAATAAATATTAGATAATATATATACGTACTGTCCTCAGGATATGTAGCATATTAGGAAACTGTATTAAATGATGTTACAGCAGTCACCACTTTATTAAATACGTTAAATATTGGAAGAATCAAAACTCTAGCTCTCAAATGGGGAGAGATAGCTTGGTATTTATCTTCTTCACCACTTAATCCATTTTTTTGTAAATAAGAAGAGATTATGCTATCATAATAGTGATCAAAGTTGCTCATTTTTTGTGTCCTTTAAATTATGATGGAATAGCTCAATCACATAGGCATAAAATATAATGAATATTTATTAGTATCACTTAGTTCTAAAGTGTCTGCACCAAACTTCACATGTTCAGAGGTGGGGGTTTTTGGAAGGGGACTGGACTAGGGCTGTTATTGTTTGCGTCTAGATGTCCCTCCAAAGCCTTATGTAGCCATAGAGTTTTTCAGAGATGGGTGACGCCACAGTGTGTGATTGGTCCATGGTTCAATGCCAGGTAAGGGTGCTGGAACTGAGGATGCGTGCTGCTGGATCAATCCACTGATTGGATGGGCACCACCCTAACTTTAACAGAGTGAGTACAATATAAGGGACAGAAAGAGGCTTGTCTCTCTCCTCCTCCTTGCTTATTGCTTTTGCTGTCCTCTGCCATGAACTGTTGCCCCTCTGCCACATGCCACCCTACTTTGGAGCCAGCTGAGTATGGAATGAAACTTCCACAAACTGCAAGATAAATAAACCTTTGCTTCTTAAGCTTTGAGTTCTAGGCATTTTGTGTCTTCAAGGACAGAATGTAACTAAGACAATGACTATGTTTATCCACTGGAACCTTGTTGGATGTGGACCCTGGGAGTGTGAACTCATCCCTAGCACCTCCCCTCCTTCTCTGCTTCCTAGGTGCCCTAATGTGAACAGCTTGCATCCACAGGCTCTTTCTGCCTTGTACCTGGCTGACATTGGACTGAACCTTCTAATGCTCACCAACAAAAGCAAACCTCTCCCCTTTCATTTGTGGCTGTCATGGACTGTCTATCAGCAGATGAAGAAAGTGACTATACTGCTTACCTGTATACTATGTGGCTTAGGAAGTAAAGTATTACAAATAAATTTGGAGTCTCTAAATTTCCCTCTATAATTTCATTCGCTCATGTTCTGAGTAACTACTAGTTGTGGTACTACTGTCTTGAATATGGTATTGGTCATTGTTACATGTTTTAAAGTTTTATTAGATAGACAAATAGATAGAAAGCAGCTTTTTTATATCTTTGTAAATCTAAAAAAACTATCATAATATATGCATTCTTTTACAACTGACTTTTCCACTTAGCACTATTTAGAAGACACATTATTTAAAATATTTAAGTGTAATTTATTTTAAGTTATATATTCAAATTCTATTTCATGAATATACCATAATTAATTCATTCACTCCCTTGATTTCTTTCTAATTATTTATATGTAGTTTAAGCTTTGTTTATATCTAAATAGCTCCCAAAACCACATGTTTTCATAGTTTAGGCTTTGGGGAAGTGACAGGACTATACACACATGACACTTATGGGTGGATTAGTTCACCAATAGTTTTATAGCTAAAGGTGATGTTGGGAAATGAACCCTGTTAGGAGCAGGTGATCCCTGGGGTGTGGCCTGGAAGGCGCTGGCTCCCTCCCTGCTTGCTTGATTTCTCTCTGCTTCCCACTGCCATGCCATGAGCTATCCCTCCACTATGATGCCCCTCTACCATTCCACCTGCCTCTGATCCAGCCTCCGTGGGCTGAGATCTCTACAAGCTGAGAGCCAAAATAAACCATGGATGCCGTGTGAAAGCAGTAAGAAAGTGGCTAGACAGTCTCTATTACATCTCTGTGTGTGTACGTACACATGCACACACGTAAACATATGGACCATGTAATAGTGGCATTCTTAAGTTTTTCTTAAGCACATGCCATTTTATTATTAGGTAATATACTTTAAAGTGAAAATTCTCCACTGAAGGTTGCATACATCTTTAAATATTATCAAATTACTTTTATCAATTTACCAGTTTCTTTAAGCATTCTTCCCAATTATAAGAACTTATTAGTGCTTGGTATTTGCAAAAATAGTTCAAGTTTTTACATCGTTGTCAATCTAATGCATATTAAATCAATATCAATGTTATTTCACTAACAATTCATCTTTTAAAAATTTTTATTAAATTTATTTTAAATATTTATTTATTGATTGACTGAATATAGGATCTTAATATACAGCTCAGACTCATAGTTCTCCTGCTGTCTCAACCTCCCCTCTACCCAGTGCTGGGATTGTAGGCATGCACCACCATGCGTGATTTTGGCATCAGCATGGCATGTGGTACTGGGGATTTAATTCAGGCCCTTGCATTTGCCAAGCAGGTGCTTTGACCACAGAGATATCTCCTAGCAAACAGTTGAACATATTACTCTTCTGAGTTTTCACTTTTCTGTGCAGTTCTTGCCCATGATTGTAGCAAAGCCTGTTAGTAGACAGCAACACCTGCTGCTCAGGAAATACAGTTATTGAGAACTTGTCACTTGTCAACTTATATACATCAAAATGGAGGGAAGAGAAGATTTTGCATAATAACATGAAAAATTTGTATGTGTTAATTTATATGCTAAATATGATTGCTTGGTTATTATATAATATGCACATGTATCTCATAAATATAATCATGTTCTTTATAAATATGAATTGGTAATGTATTTTTTTTCATCCTTTTAGAAAGACTTTGAGTTCCTACAGAAATTAGATATGTTCATGCACCAAGATTCTGGCCAATAAGATATATACAGAAATATCATGACTTGTGACAACTGCTATAAAATACAGGAGTGCTTTTAGTCCTACTCTTTTCTCCTTTGATGCAGACTTTTTTTTTTTTTTTTGGTCTTTTTGAGACAGGGTCTCGCTATGCAGTTCAGGCTGGCCTTGAGCTCACTTTTGTAGCCCAGGCTGGTCTTGAACTCACATCGATCCTCCTGCCTCAGCCTTCCAAGTGCTGTGATTAGAGGCGTGCGCCACCACGCCCGGCTGATGCAGATTTAAATGTGGTCTTTTCAGTATGACAGTTGAGATGGCATAACCTTTAGAAGGTATGGCTAGTGGGAGGTCATTGGTCCACAGAAACATCACTCTCAGAATGCAGTGATGCTAACATTGTAGAATTAGTTCTCTCAAGAATGGATTTTGTAAACTAAAACAATCCAGGCCAGTTACTCTCTCAATTCCCCAACATGCTGAACACCATCTGAGGACTGAGACACCAGAACTGAGGATCAAATAAACTCTTTTCTTTATATCTTTCTATACCAATGTCAAGTATTTCATTATTACAACAGAAAATGAACTAAACTATTATCTGTTTTTAATGTATTTAGTAGAGGGTCTACACAGCTCAGACTCATAGTGATTTCTCCTGTTTTCAGCCTCCTGCTGGGATTATAAGTAGGCACCACCATACCCAGCATACCCAGTCTCAATCACCATCTCAGTGCACCCCAGGGGCGGGCCCAGCACGGCACACCAGGGATCAACCCCTGGCTGCTGCACTTGCCTAAGCAAGTGCTTTAGTCAGCTGAGCTATCTGGCCAGACCTTATTACCTAACTCATTAAGCTCCGGGTCCCTGCTCAAAAAGTTGAAATAGTAATAATTTATAAATAATATTTTTGAGAACTAAATGAGTTAACATCTATAAGAGAATAAAATGCTTAATAAATAATATATGTCATTATTTTAACATCATTATTTTTTTCCTCAATAAGAAAGCCCATAGGGCATCATTTTCTTTAACCATAATAGATTTTCAAACCTCCATCTTTCCTGAGTTGCATCCTTTGGCCATTACTTGACTTTTTCATTGAAAATTGTGGTGCCCTTTGCTAGCTCATATATTACCTTTTATGAAAAAGATAGAGAGGAAATAAAAATCTATATAAATAGATCCCAGGAGATAAAAAGCAACAACTTTGAAATTACAAAGTTGTGAGCAGTAATCCTCACAAATTAACAGAATGGTGCCTTAGAAATACCTTGTAGGCATTCTATCACTTAACCTGTGCAATATTCTATAAAGTAGGTAAAAGCTGATTTGCTTTCCCAGATTCAAGTGAAATAAAAGTATAAAGACAAAAACTAAAATTTAACTGATTTTTTTTATTTTTTTTGTCTTTTTGAGACATGGTCTGGCTATGCAGCTGAGGCTGGTCTTGAGCTTGCTCTTGTAGCCCAGACTGGTCTCAAACTCACACTGGTCCTCCTGCCTCAGCCTCTTAAGTGCTGGGATTACAGTCATGCACCACCACGACCTGGCTTTAACTGAATTTTAACACGAAAATTCTTGCTTTTCTCTGGTGTACAATGCTCTGAAAAGACATGATGCAGCTTGGGAACCACTCCTGCTTCCTCAATAATGAGAGAATACTGTTAAAGGAACAGCCCATTCCAACTTTCATATCCCTTAATGCACATTTCAACCACTGGCTTTGACTCAGTTGTACGCATCAGTTCGGTCAGAGCAGCAGTTCCTGGACTCCACCAATTACGTTCGATTTAATTTATTAGAGTAGCAGCAGGCAAGGTTTAAGTGACACCAATACAGAGTAAGAAATGTTATTTTTCTTTTGTGTTTGGAATCTTGCACTATGCTTTGACATAAAAGCAGCCTTATCAGTGACACAAACATACATAGACAAAAAAAAAAAAAAAAAAAGGAATTACTATGTGATAAGTGGCATGTCATCTAAGATCCATGAATCTCTGTTTCCATCTGAACAAAATGAATACTTGGCAAGTTGCTCACTAGATAAAGGATGTTATTATATGACAAGTAACAGAAAAAGAAACCCTTTCAAGTTATCTTGAATATAATTATGCTAAAGCATATGGCTAAAAGCTAAAGTAGTAACATGAAATGTTAATCATGCTTTTGGTGAAATAAAAGCAAGTATATTGGTAGGCAACAACTACACATTTCCTTAAGATGACAAACATATGGCTCACTGTATCTTGCCCCCATAAATATCATCCAGGTAGAATAATTGTCATTTTGATCTCATGGAATCTAGAGTATTATCAGAAAATAGAGTGGGGAGATAAATATCACACTAGTATGACAGGTCCCATTTTTATTTTGTTTCAAGTCTTCTACTTGTTGATTTTGCAATTTGGGTAATGAAAAAAACATAATATATTTCTTTCCACATTCAGAACTTTTGAGAGTGGAGGTGCTTAGACAGATTATATATAGGCAGTTGTACTGATACATATAAACAGTAGACTTGAGCAACATTTCCCATAGAAATAAAGGAACACCATATTATTTTCCACCATTACTGAACTTCCAAACCTTACCCATGACTTCAAAGATTACTTTGTGCAGTGGAGTTCTTTTCAACACTGCAGCATGATGTATGGAAGGTCACCTACCTCCTTGCTTTTCTGGGCCCCTACATACCACTGTAGGGTTAGTAATGCCTATCACTAATTTGCCCAGGCAAAATTAAAAGGATAGGGAAGACTGTAAATGAGTGAGTTACCAAAAAATGTGCTCTAGAAATGTAGAGCCTCATGCCGCTCTGAAGTGAAACTATACACAGAACAGTTCGAGGTGCCTGGCCTACATGACAATAGGGAGTTTGCAGCTCTATCTTGATGATGCCACACACATCTTAGTGCACAATTCCCATCAGACACCCAGAGAAGAAATATTTGCACCCAAGCCAACCCAATTAAGATCAGAAAGAATAATTTGATCATCCAATAGTCTAAATTTTGTATAGTTATGAATTTCTGACCATAAAACCAAACCACACAGTTTGAAAACCAGACTCCAAGGTCTGCCTCTGGTTAGTGGTTTGAGCAGAGTTCAGTTAATCTGACATTCTAGTACTATATATACCCTACTGAGTAGAATTCAGATGAACAAAGGAACAGGCTAGGCTCTGTTATTAAAGTTCACTTTGTGTGTTATTCACAAAGCTCAAGTAAAGCAGAAACTATACAGAGTGTATCTGCTGGAGAGGAAAGGGGGGGGGAGAGACAGACAGAGAGACAGAGATGGACAGAGAGAGACAGAAACAGAGAGACGGAGAGACAGAGAGAGAGACACAGAAATGATATTGTTAAGGATTTAGCTTAAGTATTCATGACAGATACAGGTATACCATTTTCACAGACATCTAGTAGAAAACAAAATGACATTTGGATTCAAGTGGGAAAGCCACTCACTGGAAGAATTCTTTCTTGCTTTGGAGAGGCCGAGTCTTCTTTAAGACCTCAACTGACAGAACGAGGCCTATCTACATTACAGAATGCACTCTACTTGACTTATGGTCTATGAGTTTAAATGTTCATCTCATCTAAAAGTAAATCCTCACAGAAACATCCAGAACTATATTGGACCAACTATTTGAGCACTAGGGTTCAGCCACATAGCCAGACCAAGTGAACCACCACATTTTCTCATTGGGCATTTACACATCTTTCTCATCTATTGGACTGGGAACCCAAAGAGTATGAGAAAGTCTATATGCCCTTCATTGCTTAAGATCTTGCCTAGTACTGGTCCCAAATAAACATCCAATGTCCATTAAATTGATACAAACTGGGCCTTGACTGTCTTTATCTAAGCTACTACACCACATTACTCTAAGGCCATTACTTGAAAAGTTCCTAGAAAAAGGTATCCTTCATGAACTGAATAATGTGCCCCCCCATCCCTATGTTTAAACTATAACCCTCCAAATGTATCTGGATAAAAAACTTTTAAATAAAAGTTAAGTGAAGACATGTGCATAGTAACTCAATATGACAAATTCCCTTGAAACTGGGAAAGATTCACCACGTACACGCACACAGAGGGAAACTCTATATGAGGACCTAGCAAGAAGGCAACCATTAGAAACTCAGGAAAAGAGGTCTCAACGAACCCATCCTGTGACTATTGCATTCTCAGAATTCTAGCCACCTTTCTATTGTTTAAACCATCCAGCGTATATCATTTTGTTATGGCAGCTGTGAAGGTCAGCTGTCAACATGCACGGCTTCTGAGGAGACTACCATAGAGGACTATCCGGCCCACTTCTGGGTGTGTTTGAGTAGATCAGGGAGGCATAACTTAGGTCTATGTGATTTTCTGGCTTGTGCCTATCTCTCTGGGCTGTTCCCCTACTGTGCTTCTGCCCTGGAACCACTCACTTGATGTTTCTGCCCTGGAACCACTCACTTGAGCACTAAAGCTTCTAAAATAATGAGCCAAATAAACTACATCCCTGCTTAAGTTTGGTGTGTTGGGGGTTGGGTCCCCAGTGGGATGTTAACTAGCATGCTGTCACTGTGCCTGACTGTATGGTTCAGAAGCCTTTGAAATTGGTTGGCAGAAGGGGATAAGAAAGGCTTGGAGATAGGGACAATAGGCAGAATAAAACACTGTGAGAAAGGGCCAGGCACAGGTGATTCTGTGAAGCACCAGAATGATCATGGAGATGTGAACAAAAGGCTAACTCAGGGAGTTTTAATTAGGAACAGGGGCTACACTGGACATTCTACTAGAGGTCCTGTACATTGCACATTGGCAACAAAAGTCAGTATTTTACCCTAAGACTTTTCAGGAGACCAAGAGACTGTGGACTAGTTGGCCTGGTGAAGGAAATTTCAAGGACCCAATGTTTAGGGTGAGATGCAGATACTGCTGGCTGCATTTAAGAAGATTCATAGTGAGAATCAAGGACAAAAAGAATAGAAGAAAATGAGTGAAAATTTCACTATTGGACCATGTACTCCAGAGCAAAACTCTCTAAAAAAGCAATCGATGAAGCAAAATGTTCAGTAAAGAAGCCAGGAAGGCAATAATGCCGGAAATGTGAAATGTGGACTGAGAAATGCTACAGAATGTAGGACACAGTGGAAGAGAAAGCCATGTGCACAGCAACCCCCAAGCTCACAGAAGTGGAGCCACGTAAGCCCTCTGGAGGACTGTCATACTGCCATGTGACCTGGATGTGAGATATGGAGTGAGATAGCTCAGAGTCCAACCTTCTTGGTTTCATTCTTGTTTTGATACTCTTCTTTTCTAACATTTTATTCTTCTTTTTTGTAACGGAAGAGCATGTCCTGTGTCATCACATATTGTAATTGTATAACTTGAGAGTTTTTTATTTTTATTTTTACAGGTGCGTGCAGCTAAAAGTTTGTCTTGATTCTCAGAGACTTGTTAGGCAGAATTATTAACTTGTTATTGTCCTTATATGGAGAATAAGTATAGCTTAAGGAGATGTGTTTTTCTGTCAGGTTGACAAAGAGACTGAAAGTAAAGTTTAAGATTGACAACGTGATTGGTTTAGGTGATGCCTAGAGTATCAGCAAAGCTCACTTTTAGGGGTATAGGTGGGTCATGGAGTCATGATGCTTGGTCAGTATCTAGTCCTTGGCCTCTTTCTCTTTGGTACCATTTCTCTGCTCTATTTATCAGCTAACATGAACTAAGATTTTCTCTGCCTTAGAGGCATGATATATATTTGCCATGATATATATTTGCCATGGACAGAATCCTCTGGCACTATAAATCAAACCTTTCCTGGGCTGGCCAGATAGCTCAGCAGCCCACTTAGGCAGATATAGGGGCTGGGGTTTGATTCCCGGCATGCGGTGCTGACCCCTCCCCTGGGATGCCCAAAGATAGCCATTGAGACTGGGTGTGATGGCACATGCCTGTAATCCCAGTGCGTGGGATGCTGAAAATAGTAGGATCACTATGAGTCTGATCAGTGTAGTGAGACCCTATAGACCCTGTAATAAATACATAAAAAGACAAACTGTTTCCTCCTTTAAATTATGAGTATTGAGTATACAGTCTCTCCAACAGACTCAGTCCCAACAAATTAATATATCATCTAACAAATTTTAATCTGGTTCCCTAGAAAACAATTACGGTGTTGCCTCAATACTCCTCATTAATTGGCTCAAAGAGGCATAATGGATATCAAAAATAGTAAGTAACAAACAAATTACTTGGCTGGAAGGGTTTGCAAATCACAAATCAATCAACACTTGTGCGTTGCAGCTTACACATTGAGTACCAAACAGGTGACAATACCTAGACATAATTTTTGCACCAAAATATGTCACGTACCAAAATCAACGAGTTGCAAAGTAGTTGAGCACCAAGATCTGACTGTTCTTGCAATGGTTGTGGCTCAGGATAGGGACCTACAAAAGTGCACTGAAGAAAATAGGCTTCAACTAAATGGCACTAATGAGATGAACAGAACAGGCAGAGCAGTACTGGGATCCTTCTGAAGAAACGAAACATCTGGAAGAGGTACATGTAAGAAGACTGGCCTCCCTTCTGGATCTGTAAAATATAATTTAAGATTTCATTTCTTCCCAAGGTAATGAATGGTGTTAACCTTCTGCCTGAATGTTTTAAAGTGCAAGGAGATTTTTCAGAGAAGTCAGTCATCCACACATCATCAGTCTGAATACTTTGTCTGCTTTCTCAAATTGAAACTGCCCAAATCTGAAGAATGAACAGAAGGAAGAAAAAATTAATGCTGAAGACAATGAGTTTGTAGTCATATGGAAAATTTAATGTTTTCAAAATTAGAAACATGCTGGGGATATAGGTTCTTCTTCCAAAATTTTATTACTATTGGCACTACTATCCCTGTATCTTACAGAAAGGCCACAGGCAAAGGTCTTCAAACAAACAATTTTTTTTCTGGTGATTTTTCATCATTTTCTACCTTTCAAAATGAAGCCAATATGAACAAGAACATTTTTGTTACCACTCTCCTTCAAATGCTATTTTGTTTGCTCATTTTCCTTCTAAAATGGTTTAAGCTTATCTATGTTAGCCCCTGCACTATCCACAGAATTTTACTTTTAAAAAATACTTCTTTTCTCCTAACACCTTTGGCCAGCCTCTAAATCCTAACCATTCTTATAGGTAATAGATAAATCCCTACAAAACATTCCTCTGATGTGTTCTGTTGAAAATTTCTACCTCCTTTCAACTCTCTTCATCTTTTCTATTTATTTGATCTTTAAGATATATTCTAAAAGTCAAATGTCTCTTCAAGTATTAGTCTTAAGTTACCAGTTAAAGGTCTTCTTACAACCTCACTGAACATTTTGTGTTGTTAATGATGGATAGCGTAGTGCATCCACTGAACCTCAAAGCACACAGGAAATTATAGTAACAACTCCACTGATCAACTGGTGGGTGATTGAGCAATTAAATAATTGACCTTATTTGAAGACATCTCTCTGTTCATTAAATGTAATGCTTACAGTGGTGTTTTGTATGAGTGTGTGTATTATATAAGGCATTTAGTATGTGAAGAAACAAGCCCCTGGAGAAACCTGTCATGAAGCTCCCTTTAGGTCTTCTGGATTTTTATTCTGTATACATCTCCATCCTTGAAAAAGATCTGTGCGGAAGGCTAGTATTCTCCAAGGGTGAGCTAATCATTCATGCATAAAATATTCATTATATTCTTATTAGTGTTATTCATTCTGTGGTATCTTAAAAATAAAATTGTATGTGGTTTGTGTGTGTTAGGGAAGGAAGAAAAGAAGATGGTTAGCAAGCTGAGGGACTTTCAAGGGTTAGGGTTAGAGTTAAGTAACTCAACTAGTTACACAAATTAAATATACTGGGGACACCCACCTGGGACCCCCCTCTTGTCCCTCTCTCAGACAGGAGCTTTCTTTCCCTCAATAAATATGTTCTACTCACTTAAAAAAATAGATATATTGTTTAGGGAGAGAGAACAAGGGACAAGAGAAACCTACAGTTCATCACTGGATAGACCCCCTAGGGAACAGGAAAGTTCCTGGGAACACATGTAGCACTGACTGGATAAATGCACCCATTCATACAGGAACTCAGAAAGCATCTGCCTTAGGGTTTCATTCTTTGAGGTTCATGGCCCCCTGGGCTAAAATATAAAAGGAAATTCTGCTACTAGGAGTGACTAGAACAGAGTCTAGGTTGCCTTGGCCAAGACCCCTTATCTCTGGGTATTGCCCTCTTACCACATTGTACAATTATGCTTCAGAAGTACAAGAGAAAATAGGGTCGTATAGGGTGGGAATTGAACCAGTCTAAGGGTACCCAGAGAACCATTCATTGCACATTTCCTTCATGGAGCTGACTAACAAGGAAAGGAGAAAACATTTGCGAATGAAAAGTCATACATGTGACACCAACAGGAAGGTGACTGTTTCCTATTGTCAACTCCTTCATCTACCTTTCCAGTTCTATATAGACTGCAACCCTCCAAGCCCTGTGAAGATAGCTGTTTAACCAGTGTGGTAGGCATCATCTGAAATTGCAACCAGACAAGATTTCTGCTATCACAGCCTTGTGTAGGAGCTGGAACTATTGATTTGCTTCTAATGAATACCATGCAGAAAAAATTGGCTTATTTATGGAATCATGACCTCTCGTGCTTGTACTCCGTCACCATTTCTATTCCTTTGCTTTAGTGAAGCAAGCTGTTCATGCTGGGGGCATACAATGGCAAGGCAATGAGCTGGGCTGCAGCAAGTGTTATGACTTATCTCTAGGTATGCCCCCAATGCCCATGTGCTCATAGGTGGAGCTTTTGGGTGTGACTATATCAGAGGTATGTAATACTAGATTAGTCACTGATTAGTTTAACATTGTTCTCCATTTGAATGGTGGACTTGCTGAGGAGGGAAGACACATCATGATTGTGGGTGGCATCAACCCATAGGCTTATAGCCTGAATGGAATAAAAAGAGAATGAAGAGAGTCTTCTTGCTTCCTGTCTGCCATGTCCCTCTGCCACACTGACCTACGTTGGAGCCAGCAGACTATGAACTGAAACCTCTACAAACCTTCCTTCTTTTAACTTGTAGATATCTTGTCAAGCCATGAGACAAGTAGCTAAGACAACAAAGAACAACAGACAACCCTGAACTACAGCCCCAGAGACGACTTGCATCTGGTGAGAAAGTATGTGTGTGTGAAGAGTCTCCCTACAGAGAAACCCTGAGGGGACGATAGCCCTTGGTGACACCTTAATTAAATTATCTGGTCTTCTGCAAGCCAGAGAGTGTTTTTGTGGGCCAAGTTGTACTTGGTTTCCTAAGTCACAAACACTTTTAGGTAACACTTGTATTTAACTAAGTTTTCGGGCAATATTTTAAGCATGTTAGATAACTAATACAGTCACTGGGGTTGAATGTCTCCTAGGAAGAATCTCTTTTATATGTAGGATAGACATAAAAATAAAGATGTAGGTAGACAACAGTGTTTATAAGAATAATACATTGTAGGTGGAGTAAAGAATCTCTGATTCTAGCTGTGGCTCAGGAACATGACTAGTGAGGAGCATATTATTAAGACAAGTGTGTCTATAACATTTCCTTACCTAACTTTTTCCTGAATTAAAGATAAAAGTCAGCTAAATCTTAGCCCTCTCCATGAGCCAAAAGCTCCTGTGAATACGCAGATTTAACCTGGGTTAAACACTCACAAAGCTGGTTTCGGCTCGGTGATATTTTCTCTTTAAATTGGCTTCCTATGTAGAGGGTTCTGTGCCACGTTCCATCTCCATCCACTCCAGAAGAGCAGCTTCTGTGCTACATTTCATCCTGCTGCTCTTTTTCCATAGTTTTTGAGATTTGAAACCCACAACTGATGGCAAAAGAAGCAGCATGCCTCACCACAGCTACTTTGAAAAATAGCAAAGAGGAAAAAGTACATATACTAAAATCTTAGGCAGTTTCCATATTCAGAGCGTTAATTTTGTCTAAAAACAAAGATTTAGTTTTCCAGTTTCATTGCCTCTTAATAGAAGAGATATAATAGAAAGAAAAGCGGAAATGATAAAAACCATGACAGATGCATTACCATATTTTCATAGCTGTAATCAATATATCTTCTTCATGTTTTTTTCAGAACATAAAAACAAAATTGAATTACTATACTAAAGTACTTGATACCAATACTTTTAAAAGGAAAGAAAAAAAGGTATGCTTTGTAGCTAAAAGTAACCATTTAGACTGTTCCAAAAATAATTGGAAAGAACGTATCTAATCCTTCAACATCCAGTTCATTCCTTTCTATGTCAACGGTGTCTGTCAGGTTTCCACCCAAAGTACATCAGCTTAAAGGTATAAGCAGATGTTTGATCTCTGAGATGTATACTTATTTATTGAGCAATGTTAATGCGTATTTGTTTTAATAAAAACAAGAAAAAATAGCATGGTACTGGCATAAAACAGACACAAAGATCAATAGAACATAGTAGAAGATGCATAAACCACTCCCAACATACTCAGCTACCTTATCTTTGACAAGGGTGCCAAACACATTCACTGGAAGAAACATGATATTTTTAATATAGGGTTCTGGGAAAACTAGCTCTGCATATGCTGAATATTAAAATTAGGCCCAGATCTTTCACTATGCACTAAGCTAAATTCAAAATGGATTAAATATCTAAATATTAATACAAAAGCATGAAGTCTGGAAGATAGAATAGGCAAGACTCTTGACTCAAGACTCTTGGTGCAAATAAAACCTTAAGAAATAAAACCTCAATCCAATTGCAATGGAACTATCACAAAGAATCAACTAGTATCTCATCTTATTAGAAAGCTGTTGTACAGCAAGATGAACCATCAGCAGAGTGAATAGATAGCCACAATGTAGGAAAAAGTGTCTTCCAGCTATTTCTCAGATGAAGGATTACTATTGAGAACAAATACTTAAAAATTCAGACCTCTTAAATTTGAGGACCCAATTCATAAATGGACATCTGAGATGAATTTAAACTTGTCAGATGAAATACAAACAGCAAATAAATATCTGAAAAATATTCAACATATCTATCATTTCAAAGATTCAAATTAAAACAACACTGTGATTCCATGAAGAATGGCTATCATCAAGAAATCAACCAACAATAAATGCTGAAGAGCCTTTGGGGAAAAGAAACCCTTCTGCACTGTTGGTGAGAATGTAGAGTGGTAGAGATTACTAAAACAGTATGATTTGAGATTACATTTGACCAAGGTATTCCCCTGCTAACTGTTTTTCCAGAAGAATATAAAGCATTATACCACAGCAATATATGTGCACCCATGTGTATAGCAGTCACAACTTGCAATACCTCAATCTTGGAAACAACCTAAATACCTATCAGTTGAGGTATGTGTCAAAAAGATGTAGTCTTTTTGTATGGTGGAGTACTACTCACCATGAAGAGCGATAAACTGGAAACTTGCGTAGGTAAATGGATGCAACTCGGGACCAAACTCATAAGTGAAATAATCCTGACACACATCTGAAAACATATTATCTCGCTAGTGTGAGAATAGAAAGCAACTGTTCAGAAGGAAACAAAAATTGTATGAGGAAAAAGAGAAAAGGAGGGTATATATATATATATATATATATATATATATATATATATACCCTCCATATATATATATATATATATATATATATATATATATATAAAATCTTAGTTCAGTATAAATGAAGGCTTGTACTATTATTCTTTGGACAATTAAATGTCTATATCTTGTACTCTGCATAACAAGCTTAATGATAACAACACACAGTAGGGACTATTGTTACCCTCCAATTATCTTGTCTTGAAGTTTTGTCTTTTTTTTTTTACTTAAAAATGAAAAACAAAAACTTCAGGCCAGTGTGATAACCCTCAGCTCCTGCTTAGGCCAGTGTAGAGACCAGGGCTCAATTCCTGGCACAGCATGCCGTACCAGTCCTACCCCTGGGCACACTGAGTGACTGAGTCCAGGCAGGGTGGCTCACACTTGTAATTCCAGTGCTGCAGAGGCTGAAAACAGGAGGATCACTAAGAATAAGAGCTGCATAGTGAGACCCTGTACTAAACACATTGAAAAAAAAAACTCAATTGTTTTATTTCAAAGTGTGGCAAACATTACTATTTCACTTAAGTTTTAGAAAATTTTAGAAGTACAAACATGTATTAAATAAATAAACTCCAGTATGAAGTACTTATAATGAACACAGCCTACAGATAATGCTACCTCCGTGTCAAAGGGAAAAAGTGATGCTATTATAACAACAGTAGATGTATCTAATATAGTACTGTATCTAACAGTATGTGATGCACCTTAGTTCATTTGTTTATTCAACAAATCACACATTATTTATTCATTTGTTCATTAACTTTGAGTGCCTTTACAATTCTTGGTAGAAAGGTTTCAGCCATACCTCCCTATTTGTTAATAATTAGAGTCAGCAAGAAATATTAAGTAAATTATAAGTAGTAATTGCTAAGCCCCTGCAGGACGGACTCCCAGAACCTGAAATCTAAGCAACAATCTCAGTGGAAGTCAACCAAGTGCACCAATCGGGGGGAAGAGCATTTCAGCCTGATGAACTTTCTACCATGTACTGAGGCCAAAAGAAAACACAGAAGCATTCAGAGTTGAAAGTAAAACGTTTAACCTGGGCATGGTTGAAGTGCTTTTTCAAATGCTTGACAACTGTTCTAATGTGAATATGGATGTGTTAAAGAGCTAACTCAGGAAAACTGTCCCTCCAGGTTCTCCCTGCAGAAAAGTTACTGTGACCGTACAGAGGAGGAGAGCTGCAAACCAGGTAAGGTGGCTAAGTCCTCTTGTTGCAGAAGGGTAGGAACAGTCTTGTTCTGAAAACCTAAGAATTGTCTCACTGCACACAGGGCAGACTCACGGCCTATTTTAAGGTGGTTGCCTCTGAGGTAAAATTACTGTTATCTACCTTAGGTAGGAGATCCACTAAGTTAGTTCTCGTTTCAAACTTGGATGTCGCATAGCTAACATAAGTTGCAGTAATTTTCAATAATGGGGACGTGTAAATAATCATTTGTTTATTCTCAAGTATATATTCATTTATTCATCAACATGAGGAACTGTTTGGTACCATGCGTTGTGCTAAGCAGTAGAGATTTATGAATAAAAAAGGTTCCTTTCAGGCATAGTCCAGAGAATCATACAGCCAAATAAACTAATTTTGATGCTGATAAAATTATGTAGATACTGTGGAATCTAAAAATAATTATGGGCTCACAAGGAAATCAACATCCTAAATACAATAAAAATTGTAGCCTGGGGATGGAGCTCAATGGGCACAGCACCTTCCTGGAATGCGCAGGTCCTGAGTTCAATTCCAGTACAACAAACTTAGCACTCGCTATCTCCAGGACGGAAAGTGTTCAGTAATAGTCCACGTATGTGTTGCCACAAGTTCAGAACAATGGGCTGGTGAGGGCTGATTAGTATTCATGGCGTCCAACAACAGGACAGGAACACAAAAGGAACTGTCAGCTACACGTGAACACTTTCTGTAAGCGCAGCTTTCTGTGATTAAACATACCTTTGTAGTGTGCCAGGTCTCTTTCGTGCAAAGTGAAATTTTCGGTGCTGTTAGCTCCAGCTCTAGCAATGCATGTCCTGTTTATATCTACATAATCATCTGTTCTCAAGAGGAGTTCAACAAGCACAAATGTTGTTGTCAATTACCTTGCTCTCAAGGTCATTCACTGGATGGTTTAATTATAAGGTAAGATGAAAATCAATCAAGTAACATTCGCTAACATAAAGTGTCCACTTGTTGGAGAGATAAATATTTCAATGGTTATTTAGAAATTCATTCAAGTCTAAGCCTAGCTCTTTCTTATAACTTAAACCTCCACTTTTAGATGTATTTGGAGCTGCCAATATAAAGGTTGTTAATTCACAAATAAGTTTAGAACACTAAAATAACTTTTCTTTCTTTTTAAAAATATTTACTAATTTTAATAAGAAAGAAATAATGAGACAGTTTCAAAACACGTTATTAGGACAGCCACAATAATTGCATATTGGTGTCCTCAAAGTAGTTGTTCAGAGTATAAGATGCAGACATAATTTTTCTAAATGCTATTAGTGCAAATATTTCTTCTCTTAGAACTCAGAGAAAGTAGTTGTACATATAGTCCAATAGTTCATAATAGTAGTGGGTTAACAGCAGAACTGGAAATGACGGAAGCTATTGACTTGAGTCTTTTACAACTCAGCATATTAATATGCCTTTACTTTTATGCTGGATGGCTGAGGCCAAGTTAAAGCAAGACCTATATAACTAAAAATGTAGCCGAGTATGGCAGCTCATGCCTGTAATCCCAGCAGTTGGGAGGCTGAGGCATGAGGATTGGTACGAGTTCGAGACCAGCCTGTGCTACAAAAGTGAGCTCAAGACCAGCCTCAACTGCATAGTGAGATTCTATCTCAAAAAGACAAAAAAAAAAAAAAAATGCAAATGTAACTTTTGCATCTAACAAGGTCAGTCAAATCCCCTCAGCATTTACCCTGAAACCATGGGCAGCATTTTGTGATACTTCTGTCAGTGTCAGCTTTCTGGATGAGTAACTGCCATTGCTTGACCAATTTGTTCTCTGTGAAAGCCTGGGAGGATGTTTTCTCTCTAGGTAACCCTCCCCAGGCACACTGTACATCATTGATACCTTTCCTCTGTGGTCTCATAATGTCCTTGAACAGAAAATTTGGGATACCACTGAGTTACAGAAAAGGTTCTCTTATGCCCTAAGTCCTCACTGGCCTTGAAGAGCTAGGGCCAAAATATTGGCTATCTTTAAAATACCTTTTTTACTTCTCAATTGAAATCTTATGTAAATTTACTTAGGAAAAATGAGAAAATTCCTCTGTATATATCCAGGCCAATTACATACATTACCACAATAACCCAAAAATTCTTCACTTAGGTATAAATTTAATCACTTAAAAATTAAGCTTGAGTTTTCTTGGAATTTCTTAGGTGCTATGTTCCTCACATATCTTTCCTCTGCATAACAGTACTGTCCTGTGTTACAACTGTGTCTTGATGTCCCCCAAAGCCTCATGCAGTCACACATGGGTCTTTCCAGAGGTGGTTGCTGGTAGAGCAGGTGCTGCTGGGATTGATTCATGGTGGGATGTTAGAATTGAGGCTGGGTTGCCCGGATAAGGTACACACGACAGACAGAGCTACTGCAGCCTTTGCGTGTGGCTTCCTCACTTTCTCTGTCTTCTGTCTACTGTGCACTGTTTCTCCTCCATGCCACCCTGCCTCAGCACATGCCACCTATGAACTGAACTCTGCAAACTCTGATCCACAGAGGGTTTTCCAGGCTGTGAATAAAGAAGCTTTTTCTTGTTTAATTCTGTGTGTACTTCCCCTCAGCAATGAAAAGGTAACTAAGACATCCTTCTTTGCCAGCTGCTCTTTCAATCCTGATATTAAAATTGAGGACTTTCTCTAAATTCAATGCATATATATATATATATATATATATATATATATATATATATATATCAGTGAAGGAACAGAGGAAAAAAAAGAAAAAAAGTCATAAAACAGTTTGGGACAAGAAATAAACAATAAAAATATAAAGTGAATGTAATATTTTTCTGTGTAGCTAGCATCGCTAGCAAGTTGATAAGGCAAATATGTGCATTTAATATCATCCATGTACACCATTAAGTAACTAACACTGCTATATAATTTCTAGGCACCAAGCAATGTGCTAGATGCTATGCCTGTATTACCGCACAGAGTCCCTGTGGCAGCCCACGAGCACATGGAAGAGTACCATCATTACATCATATAGTCAAGAAAGTAACTGGGACAATCTGACTCCAGAAGTTGGACACTATACGCAGAATCTTCTCAGACCTCTCCAGAGTTTAAAATCACTTGGAGAACTTGCTTAAAACACAGAAATCTGAGGGCTGGCCTGATAGCTCAGTGGAATAACACATCTGTTTAGGCAAGAGGGCAGGGTTTGATTCCTGGCCCGCCATGCTGGCCGTGCGCACAAGGCATGCTGAGATGGCAATTGAGACTGGGCATGGTGGTGCATGCTTACAATCCCAGCACTCGGGAAGCTGAAAACAGGAGAATCACTACGAGTCTGATCTACTTAGTGAGACCCTGTAGGCCCTATCGTCCCTATCCTGAATACAAAAAAAAAAAAAAAAAAAAAAAACACAGAAACAGGAATAGCATCCTTTTTGAGTGACCTCTAATGTATAATCTATGAAAAGAATTTTTTACAAATCCATAAAACACTATCACTACTATCTCCAAACCATCAGCCTAACCCAAGTGCAATGATTACACACGGTTCTTCAACTAAATCTGCAAAAATAATATGCTATGCTACACTGAACATCTTGCAACCATGCAAATTAAGTCCCATGTGCACATACTTATCTGGAAACATGATGAACTGCACATTCTGATTCAGTAGATCTGATGTATGTACAACCCTGACCTTAAGCATTTTCATAGCTCAGAAATGTTGCTGATATCAACAGTCCTCGAGTCAGTCTTTAAGTAGCCAGGACAGTGCACCCGGATAGAAATTTCAGGATGAAGGTAAGACAGACATAAGTCTTTGCCACAAAGAATTTACCAGCTACAATGGAGACAGAGATTTAGTCAGCATGGTTCAAGAACATGTGAAATATGAAGGGGGAAGGTCAGGGAAAGCTTGCTAGAAACATGCTCTTCTGGTGAGACTTGAAGGAGACAATTTCATTCAGTCACACACTTTAATCATTTATTACTATTCAATACTTGATCCAATAGTAAAACAAGTAACGCAAGAAATAAATTTGTGTGACCTGTACTGAAAATGTGTGACTTTCAATGGAGATTACTTCTGACTTTCTCTTCTGTAAATATCACATACATTTACAATATTTTGAATCTGTTTACCACGGGTTTTAGCAGATAGAGGTCCTGGGGAGCAAAAATCATCCTATTCCCAGTCCCAGAAATATGCAACCTTTTGGCTCATATATAACACATATTTTTAAAATGTTTAGTGGTCACCAGAAGCTTAAAAGAAGAAGGTTTGCTCCTTGTGCAAACTTTCCAAAACTAAAGGGCTTAAAAGACTCAGGTGGAGAAATGTGTGAACTGTCATCACATTCTATTCTACCCTCCATCTGGGGCACCTGCTAATATCACAGGATGAGACCAGATTTTGGGGGGGCTGCAATTGCACTGCTATATATCTATGATATCAAAACTCATCCTGTATAGTGAAGGGCCCTAGAAAATAATAATACCTTTAGACTTTGTGTTCTTTATTTTCTCATCAACAACATTTACGTTAAAGTATTGTTCTTCAAATCGCCTGACTTTCAAGGTTTCTGGTTCTGACAGGATCAAAAGCATTTACCAGTGAAATTAACTTTCCCAGGATATTCCAAGAAGCCTCAATTCCACTGCCCTAGACAGTACGGGGAAAAGAGAAAAAAGGAGGCATTTGTCCTTCTGCAAACAGCTTTGAGACACGGGTACATCAGCAATTCACTATGCTCCAGTATGATGTGATTGCTACCTTGAGGACATGGTCCAAGACCTGCCTTACAAACTCACATTCAACTTTTCCGTGAAATTATTTTCTGAAGGAAATTTTGAAGCAAAGCTCTATCCATGAGATGGATTTTTTTTTATTTGTGGTTAGTTAGGTAAAGGCAGCAATAAAACCCAAAGGGGGTAAACATTGGTGGGAATGCAGACGAGAACCTTGTCCTAGGAAGGGGATCCAGAAGAAGGGTAAACCTGAATCATGTGTACAACAATGGTTGCAACTGAAGACTATAATCAAGTAAAATAAGTCAAGCACACAGGTTTAAATGTTACGTGGTTTCTCTTATGTGAGCAACCTTTGATATGAATAAAGAGCAAAGTAAGTGACAGATAACAAGAGAAAGGGAGACAGTTCTTTTGTAAGATAGGCAGGGACCAAGAGATGAAGCGAGGAAAGAAGGCAGAAGGGATGGAGAGAGAATTTAGATGTGTTGTGTCTGCACACCGACTCCCCAGGCAAATGTAATCACTTTGCACTCCAAATATATGGTAACATGAACATTAAAACTGAGTAAAATTAAAAAGTAGGTCGAAAGTGATATTGACAAACAAAATTGAGGTGACATGCTATGATGCAACACTGCGTTCAGTGCTGCAGATTTCCACCAGAGTGTCCACTGCTGTTCCCAGGGTTTCTTCTTTTCCTGGAATTTCATGATTAACCAGAAGAGTCATTCAAGAGAACTTCCTGAGTTTGAGTTTGGGTTCCTTAAGTAATTATCTGTGTGACTCTGAGCAAGTTGCTAGCATCTCCGTGTTGAGCTTGTCTCTGGCAAATGGTGATGATGTCATTGCCATCCACCACATAGTGGTGTTGTGGGAATGGAATGGTGTGGAAGACAGGCCTCTAACACCTGTGAAGTGGATTTCATCTCCTCTGCTCACACCCACAGCAAGCCCCTCCACTGAAATGGGGCTGTGCCTAGTGGTCTACTTCTAGCCAACAGAGTATGACAAAGATAGTGGGATGATACCTCCAAGGTTAGGTCATGAGAGATTCTAACATTTTTCTTCCTCTGAGCCTCTTTCCCATGATCCCAAGCTGATGTGCTAAAGAAGAATGCATATCAATGAAATGAGAGAGCCTAACCAAGCAGCACGACACTGAAGTCCTCGGTCCTCTGACACTCCCAGAACGACACTCAGTACTGAGCTTGGGCTGAGATACTACATGGCTGACATCAGACCAGCTTTTTGTAAGACTGTGAAGTAGAAGACACAGGTAGCCTATGCCTAGGTTTCTGATCCATAGAAATTTTGAAATGATAAATGTATGCTGTTTTAAGCCACAGTGTGAGAAGTTAATTTGTTATTCAGCAACTTACAGTAATAGTAATAGTAATAAGAATAATAACAATACAGGTGACTTTAATGTTGTCTGTCATAAAGAATCCCAGTGGAGTGATGCAGATGGAGGACTTAGGTCTTCCAAGCACAATAATAGAGAAATTTTCTGAAAGAGAAAGGACTCTTGCACTGAGATTCCCTTGACAAGTTGAATAATATCAGACTGAAAAAGAAAGCAGATGTAGCAAGCCAGGGACATAAAATGATCAAAAACATAAAAGTAGTAAGCTTTTCAACACTTTCTTCCTTAAATTGTTATTGAGGAGATGTTATATGATGGACAGTGGCAAGATTAGGATAAAAACAACAAGCGAATATTCTGAAAAGGTCAGTAAAGAATAACATTTGAACAGCTTTGAGACAGGCTACAGTGTTTGAATTTTTATGGCAATGTGACACTTCACTGAAGATTTTGTAAAAAGGAAGGGAAAAGGAAGAAATCAGAGAAAACTATTTCTGAAATAGAATTCAAAAGGATTTCTTTTATTATACTCAGCTGGTAATGGAATAGGAGGAACTGATTATAACTAGCAACAACTAGTTGGTTCCTAGCTGCACAGATCGGAGTCTGCTAAAATAAAATGGGACCTGAGTTTGTGACACCATGACATTCTGAAAGTAAACAAATATATAATTAATAGCATTAAGCCTATCAGAATGTCAGCAATTAGCAAGTCAGAAATTATGTCAACATTAAAATGAATGAACATGAAAAGCAGGAAGGGATAAAAATAAAAGGTTGAAAGGTAACAGAATAAGTGTTTTAATTTGTGTTAATTAAATGTTTCAAACCAGCGCTTTTATTGGCCCTAGATGACTATAACTTTTTAAGATGCCACACCTACCAAATCTCTAAATTTATTGCAACTTACTTACAAGTTAAAAATTTGAGTTAAGGACTGGGGAGACAGTGGTGGTCTAAACATCTCCCTGGTAAGTGCAAGGACCTGGGTTCCATCCCTGGTATTAAATGCTGTGCTGGCCCCAAAACTAGGCATGGTGATGCACACCTGTAATCCCAGCAAAAGGGAGGCTGAGACAATAGGATCGCACCTGCATAGTAAGACCCTGTAGCAAATAAATAAATTTTCTAAAAAGAAATTTTAAAAATTGAGTTAAAGAAACTGAAAAAAATGTAATATGAGAAACAATAACTCAAATGAGGTTATTGGTTCAAGTTCTGCATATGTCAAAACAACAATATGAAGAAAAGACCTCCACATGCTGTAAATAGGACGCTGCTTTGGATCCTAAGAGCAATCTCAATGGAGAAGCAAGTGCAGATGTCTGTACTTTGAAGAATGACTTGAGGAGCAGTGGAAAGGAAGAGTGGCATCTCTTTTAAGGAAAGCAAACTGTTTTGTTTAGGGTGGTTGTTTTCCAAAAAATAATTTTGCATTGTGAGATGATCAACTGTGGTCCAAATCACTGAGAAAGTAACAATGCAGAGAAAATGAAAGAGGTTCCAGAAATAGTTAATCACAAGTAAGGCAAGTCAACAAAAGATATACATGTGGATGAAGGATTATTTACCTCTACTGAAATAACGGGGGGGGGGGATGATAGAGGTATAGTTGGCATGGTAGAGACAGGGAGAATCTTGAGCAAGCTTATTTTATTCCAATCAAGAAAGAAAGGTCCCCCTATGGCAGTGAAGGATGAACCAAAAATCTTAAGAAAAATGATCATGATTTCTGTCAGACACAGGAAAGGGAATAAGATGGGGATAAAGTTATCAAGGTAAAGTATTTTTAAATGAGCAAATTAGGAGACGAGTAGAAGCAGATGACTTTACTAGAATGAGAGGCAAAAGTCTGCCTCAAATTTATTCATTGAAATTAAATCCAAAAGGGTAGATAATTCTTAAATGTGAAAATGTTAAGGAATCATGAAAGCAATCTTTTGTTATTTCTTAAAATTCCTCAGTGGCAAGCCAAGTCATCAATGAAATGATAACTTTAAAGATAAAGGAAATCTTAAGGTTGTCTGCCAACAGTCTTCTATAACTAAGTTTAATCTAGATTCTATAAATATTAAAATGTATTTAAGATGTAATCATATTCAAAACAATTAGGTCTTTCATTGTAATGCCATTGTAATAGCCCCAATAGACCCATAGTAGTATCTTTCTAAATCTATTTTGATGTATATATATATATATATATATATATATATATATATATATATATGTCCTCGCTGATCCATAATGTTTTGTTTCAGGAAGGTAATGGTGGTAATTAACAGTGAGTAGAATGGGAATGAAAACGCCATGTCTGCCCACTGACAGTGTCCCCTTAGATGTCTCTAAGGCTCATTTTGAAATCTAGTGATCTTGCATGTGTAGTGGGTAGTTATGACATTAAGGGAATGAACACTCTTCTCATACATTCAGACGGGGCTGAACGGAAAGCAATAGAGTAGATGGAATTACAAGGAAAATGTTTTACATAAGTTTGAAAAAAAGTATTTTTAAAGACACTAGAAACAATAATGAATATAAACACAAATGATCTTACAATTACAAATCCATGGCATCTATTAACTAAAACCATTCTTAAGGGGTCACTATTGGATAAGACATGGATGTTCTAAATGAAGATACAATAAAGATGCCTAGTAGCAAAATCATTTCTTTAAGTTGTTTTTTTGTTTTTGTTTTTGTTTTTCTTTTTTTTGTTTTGCTTTGTTTATGACTGAGCTTGTTCGTTACTCCAGAGACTTTTCCCTGGGATTAACTTTGCATGACAAAGAGGGTGAGCTTTACTTGGGCCACACAGAAGGCTGAACAGATAGGCCTTCCTTCTGCAGACTCTCTCCCACTCTATCCCATAATTTAATCCCAAGATCCTCTGGTCAGTAACAGGTATTGCCTATGAGCCCAGATCTATACTCTGCCTCAACTTTGTTTCTTCATTTGTTTCCAGAATGATACTCTCATGAGTGTGTCTGTCCCAAGTTACATTTTTAAGTATGTCCCCTCCATAGCAACCTATAGCTCACTTAGAGTCTAGGGTTCTCAAATTAATCTAATGGATTGGTCCTGCCCTGAGACTCTGAGCTCAATGAAAATAAATATAATAGCTATTATGTATGCGGAACCAAATCATTCATTCAGAATTTAACAAATAAAATCCAGTTTAAACCCAGCACCCATGCTATCTGTTGATGCAGAAAAGAAACTCAGATAAATTTCCTCCTTTCTAAACTACCTCGTCCCTGCTGTGGGATCAATGTTTCTTTTCTATCTGTATGATTATATTGCATGAACCCTGGTCCTTTCTGCTGCCAATATCTAGAGAACACCTCAAAAATAAGTGACATCTTATGCATTTTGGCACAAGTAGCTAAAAGCCACATTCAGCAGGCAGGTTGTCAGGGCCCCTGAGCACACAGGGGTGCCTCCCCATGCTTCTGGGACCCACAACTAAATTTTCGTCTCATGAAACTTGTCTACCTTTAGACATTCATGCCCTGAGTGAGCAACTGATGGCAGAATTGAAGCCTTCAGAGATTCTCAAGCAAAAGTTTCTCATTTTTTTTTTCAAACAGTGCAGTTTAATTTAAAGCAGAAAGCTAGCATCTTCAATGAACTTTGAGGAGGAAAAAGTAAAAGGAAATTTGGGTAATTCAGAGCTCAGAAACTGATGAGTGCAGTGTGAGAGAAAAACATATTTCTCTTCCGATGAGTCTGACAGAAAGTGCATTGATAGGATTCTTTACCTGAAAATGTGGTTAGTGAAACAGAGCTACGCTGTATATCTTCCCCCAAGAATGTCATCTCCATCTGGAGCCTAGAGATGCGAGCTCTCCAGGAAGAATATCTTTTCAAAGAGCACAACAATCAAGGTAAATGTCATCCTCATTAATCACTCTCTCTCATATAACAGAGTCAATTGTGAAAATTGTATTAAGTCTAATTTCCTGAGAAGGCAAGGAGAGCCGTAAAGCCTTAGCAGCTACCAGGCCTAAATGTTAAGGAAAGCCAGTCTCTTTCCTCCTGCGCCCCAGGCATTATGATTCCTAACCTTTCTCCCTTCCCTCCTCCCCTCTGGCACACACTCTGTGGACAATGAATACTGAATATGAGAGAAGATGACAACATACTTTAAACTAACTTACTACTTCAGACAAAAAGGAAAAGCCCAAAGATCAACTCTTTTATCAACTAAGATTTACTTTTCAATATTCCAGGAGCAACGCAGGTATACAATTTTTTTAAAATCCTGAGGAGTTAGAATGACCTCCGCTGATTTTCACATTAAGGAAACATTCTAATGGAACATATTAGATTGACATAGAACTTAAGAATGGATATTCAATGCATTACTGTATTACCATGAATAGCTATAGATGATATAGGTACCGATATAAATATATATGAATTCTTTGAGACTGGGTCTTGCTATGTAGCCCAGGATAGCCTCTAATTTTCATCCATCTTCCTGCATCAGCCTCTCAGGTGCTGAGATTACAAGCGTGCACCATCACACCCTGCAATAATTATACAGTAACATTAATTAAGTGCTATCCTTAAGGTAAAAGGACCAGTGTGAACCTTAATTTCACGTGTCAGTTTGATTAGACTAACAGAGGCCCAGATGGCTCATAAGACATCATTTGCAGGTGCATCTGTTTAATCCAGAAGAGTTTAGTATTTCAGTTGGGAGAGTGAAGACTCCAGTCTGAAAGTTTGTCTGAGACCCATGATCAGCTCACAGTTGTTAAAAAGTGAAAGTCAACGGAAATGCTCTCATAGAAGATACTGAAAGATGTTCTGAAAATACCTAATAATATACTTAAAAACGAACAAAGGTGAAATGTAAAGAATACATACACACAGAGAACATCATCAACTAAAAGCACTAAACAACAAAAATCTATAACATACCAAATAAACCATGTATTGTTTTGCAAGTTCTAAGGGTTGATACATTGTGCAACTTGAAGAGTCTAGAAGCTTAACCATATAACGCCACAGCTCTGACTCCTGGGGGATGAAGAACATGCCCTTACTGCTACAGGCTGTTGTTCATTGTGTCGACTTGTGAAACGTAGTTTAAGTGATTCAGCAGGCTGCCGCCCTCCTTACTTTGTGAATCTTCTAAGCCTGTGCAGGAGGCAGGCCTGGAGGTGGTGGCCTGCGCACAACACAAGGGAGGAAAGGAGGCTCGCTCTCCCCTCCCCCTCTTGCTCTGTTCCTTTCACTGTCTTCTGCTGCCTTGCACAGTAGCCCCTGTGCCATACCAGACCGAGCTCTCCACACACTGTGAGCTAAATAAACCTTTCCTTCCTTAATTTTGGTCATTAGGTATTTTGTCTCAGCAATGAGACAAAAAGGAACCAACACACAAGCTTTCTCTGTAAAAGTGTAGACAGTGAGTATTTTCAGATTTGCGAGCAATGTTTTTTCTCACCACGTATTTATTCTAAATTAAAGAAAGCAGCCTTAGACAGAAGCAATTAAAAGGGTGTGGCGATGCTCTAGATCTCTTCATTTACTAAAACAGGTTACAGGCCACACTAGCTCAGAGCCATATGTAAATGCTTGTGTACACTAGGTATCCAAAGCAGCAATATCTGACACAGAGCAAATACTATTTATAATTTTAATTAACAAACCAGGTTATATTCACACGTACAAATACACCTATTTCTATATAGAAGAATTTGTTTCATGTGTTTAACCGACTAGTAGAATATGGCTCTTCAAACTGGAAGTAGTCTTAGAAATAGATATACACTTAGTACTTCTATGGAGGAAAAGGCTGAATCTCAGAGCATTCAAATGGGAGGCATTGTGTTATACATGATTTTTTTCAAAGGAAGAATATATTTCAAACAAGTCCTAAATAAATAATAAAACAAAACAGTGCCAGTCAGACATTGTGGCACGTGCCTGTGGTCTCTGTTCTTTGGATATTAAGGCAGGAGGATCACCATGAGCTCGAGGCCAGCCTGGGCTACATAGCGATTTTGAGGCCAGACTGAATGAACTATGCAGAAAGACCCTACCTCAAGCAAAGAAGGAGGAGGAAGAGAAGGGGGGAAGGAGGAAGAGGAGGAGGAAGAGGAGGAGCAAAAGAAGCAGAAGCAGAAGCAGAAGGAGAAGGAGAAGGAGAAGGAGAGGAGAAGGGGGAGGGGGAAGGTGAAGAAGAAGAGGAAGAAGAAAATCTGACAAAATAAAACCTCTGTACATACAATGAGAGGAAGGAAACATAGTTTCACAGAATTTTATTTGTGACAATGTAAGGTAAGCAATAATGCAATGACATTCTCTTATCTTTTGTGGACGGATGACAATTTGCTATAAGTTGTACTAATTACATTTTCTAACAGAATTAAAAGTTGTTTTTTATTAATTACAAGCAAAATTTTCAGGTGTTGCAGATAATAGTCTCCACTTTATCCCAGTGCCCTGGAACCTAATACTTCTTACCCACCTTGTTATGGCTTATGTCTAGCTGTCCCCCAAAAGCCTCGTGTAATCATGGGATGGGAACTTCTGGGGTTTGAGACTTGAATCATGATCCACTGGGATTATGTGTTTTACTACTGATGGTATTATGGATCTGAGCACTTCTGAGATTATGGGTGTGGCCTAAAGCAGATAGGATGAGGCAGAGGGCATGAATGTAATATCAAGAGAGACAGACTCACGAGGCTGCGAGGCTGTTGCTCTCTGCTCCCCTGGTTGTTCCATTGCCTCTGTCACCATATTGTTGCTGTTCCATCGCCAAGAACTGCTGTTGTCTTCCACATGCCACTCAGCCTGGGAGCTGGCCAAATATGGACTGAAACCTCTGGTAACTGTAAGCTAAATGAACCTTTCCTTCCTTCATTTCGGGTATCAAGTACTTGTCCCAGCAACAAGAGAAAAATAACTAAGCCAAACCTCCCTACTGTATGACTTCTTTGATTAGTAGAAACTTACTCTATTTTTTTCTACCATGTTATTGTCTTACTGTGTCAAGGTGAACTGTATGTAAAGTAAAGGGCTAGAGGACTATGCTATTTCTGTATCCATACACATCAAGAGGAAGGAAAGAATCTATGTTTCTGTTCAGTAACTACTAAGGAAGGTTTAAAATTCACATACAGGTTAAATATTGATAGAATTTTAAACATAAAAGTGCACCAAACAATACTGTTTTGCCATGACATTTATATTATGTTATATTCTTAGGGGAGAACAGAGGAAATACTAACATATGGCTATCCAAAGTGGAACAAAGCTTAACTTATTCTGATAAACAACCAAGCAAACGATAGATGTTGATGTTGGAATTTTCCCAAATAACTCTATTTCATTGCTTCTATCAAGTCACTAAAAGAAAGACAATATTCTAACTGTGAAGCATAAAAATATGACTAAGTCACAGTTAAGAAAACACATAAACTTACATCACTTTGCTTATCTGAAAGAAGTAACTGATGGAGGCAAAACTTCAGGATTTAGTAGAAATGATGCTATTGTGCCATGGTTAGGTAGACTCATGTTCTCCCCTTTTTAGCTCTTTTCAACAATTATCTTCATTAAATATTTTCTTTCTTTCTTTCTTTCTCTCTCTCTCTCTCTCTCTCTCTCTCTCTCTCTCTCTCTCTCTCTCTCTCTTTCTTTCTCTACTTATTTATTTTGGTACAGGGTCTCACTGCACAACTTGCACTCATAGTGCTCCTCCTGTGTCAGTCTCCTCAGCGCTGGCATTGTAAGTGTCTACTCCCATACAAGCTTTCAGGGCTCTCCACAGCATGCGTGGGGTTTCCAGTCCCACATGGTAAGTGCTACTGGGGATCAAACCTTCACTCTTGCACTTTCCAGCCAGGTCCTTAGACTGTCAAGTTATCTCCCCAACCCAATTTTTTCTGGTTCTTGAGATGTAGATTTATACTAGAGTTTTTTGTTTTTTGTTTTTAGTTCCCTCAGAGGTTTAAAATTTAAGTCATGTACACTTAAAGACTCTTGACATTTTCTAAGTCATTCTCAACCAAACTAAATATAATCTGAACTTCATGATAGCATGAGATCCTGAAATGAAGGGGCCTGAAGCTATTGAACATGTCACATTTATCTATCTTGACAAAATGACTCTGAATGAGAAAAAAATTGAACAAGAGCTTTCAAATTGCAAACTGAATGACATCATAACGTGTAAAAGACCTTAAATGAATTAATCATATCTCAAGAACCTCCTAAGCCCACAGATAATGCTTGTTTTTATAAGGTAACTCATTAAAGTTACCAAACATTAAAGTTGCCAAACATTAAAGATTTCTGAATAAAGTTGCCAAACTTTAAAGATTGCATGACAAAGGAATGGGCTCTTGTGAGTTCACTCAGGTGCTACATTGCCACTGTGTTCAGGAAAGTATTTCTCCAAAAGTTTCTAATAAGCACAATTTTTTTCTCTATGGAAAAGTTTGCTGATTTTACATTTGTGTACTACTCATGGGTTTTGATGACTAAAAATGAACTACATTGTCTGACAATTGAGCTGTCACAGAATTAGTGCAAATGTTTAATTTTCACCGACAGCAATGTTTGGTGAAATCTAGTAGCTCCTCCTTCTCCTTGTAAATTACTACTTTTAGGATTTGTTTTTACAATTTCATTTAAACAAGGATAGGTTATTTTTTTCTAATTTATGTATTCAGCTTATTTATTAAGTATCAACTATTCTGTGTGTCTGTCATTAAAAGCTGTAGAAAATGCCTATATTTTCTAAAAAGATCATCACATTAGCAAATGCATTGCTATTGATCACCTCAAGATGGTCTCTGTTGTTTTGACCACAATTATCCCACCATTCTGGCCACCTTCTAGAGCAGTTCTGGAAATCCTCTTTCATGTCTCTTTTGCTGCCACTGTTGCCTCAAGTGTTTCAACATATTTACATTTTCTATTATTTTGACTTTGAAGAAGAAGCAGAAGTCTCACTGTGCCAGAAACAATGAATCATGAGGACGCAGACCCACTGTTATGATCGTATGATCATCAACGTCTTTCACTGCCTTTTCCGTGGTCGGCAGTTGGCAGCCCTCACCATAGCCTATCTCAGTTCATTGACACGACGAGAACTTCTGGAATGACTTCATTTTTTTCTTTAAGTTTTTAAATTTTCATTGCATTTAATAAGAAATAACAATGTGACAGTTTCAAAATAGACTAATAATACATTTCCAGCATTTGATACAACACATATTGCTGGCCTCCTAGTAGTTATACAGAGCACAAGGTGCAGACGTGATAATTTTTCTAATCATTATTGGTACAAAAAAATTTCTTCTCAATGAACTAAGAGAAGTAGTCCAATGTTCCATAATCACAGTGGGTTATTGGAAAAACTGAGAATGACAGAAGCTGTTGATTTAAGCCTTGTATAGCTCAGCATACTCATCTAATTTTACGTTTTATGCCTCATGGCTGAACTTCTCTGCTGGATGGTTAAAGGAAAGTTAAAGCAAGACCTATATAACAAACTTTTCCATCTCCCAAGGTCAGTCAGATCCCCTCAGGGTTTACTTTGAAGCTTTGGATATTACTCAGCTATAAAGAATGACAAACTAGAAGACTTTATATATAAGTGGATGTATCTTGAACATATACTCATAAATAAAATAAACCAGATCTATATGTGTAAATATCATAGTTTTCCTAGTGTAAGAATCCAAAAGAAGAAATAAAAATGGAGAGGCATATCACAGCTGAATGGAAATCAAGGACTTAAAGGTTAAACAACAAAGTGAATAAAAACATAGGAAACATGGCAGGAGCAAAACCATACACAGAATGAATCAGACCACGGTCCTAAGAACCTCCAAAAGGTTTATCACACTGAGGATAGCAGTGTGCAACACTAAAACTATGCTTGGAATGTCTGTCATTCTGGTCTTTTAGATACGTGCTGCTTCTAATGTAATTTTAGTTACTGCTATACTCTTTCTAAAGTAAATGGTTGATTTACAAGAAAGCAAAAATGATATTAAATGAAAGTAAGAGACTAGGAAAAATACCGAAGGATTGACAGGCTAAAATTTTGTATATGCTTAGATTTCTAAATTCCTGGGTAAAAATGTGTAACTGTTTTTATCACGTTATATAGAGATTTATTAGAATATCAATGATTGATAGATAATACCAATTCCAAGTTAAGTCTAAGATGTTTGATACTCAGAAAGACAGCGATGTAAAGTTCAAGTACCTACATTACAGTATAATAAGATCATTAAGCTTTTCTTCTGGAAGGTTAAGAATATAAGTTTACAGACCAAAAATTGGAGAAAAAGAAGGGCTACAAGGATAGCCAATATTTTGGCCCTAGCCCTTCAAGGTCAGTGAGGACTCAGGACAGAAGAAAACCTGTGCTATAAAATCCTATAACTCAGTGGTTTCACAAATTTTCTGTTTAAGGAGATCATGGGGCTACAGAGGAAAGGGAATTGAAGATATACAGTGTACCTAAGTAGAATCCCCTAGAGAGAGAATATTCTATTATCTTGACACCTCAGATAAAAAATATAGACTTTCTGCATTGATGAATCACCAAAATTGCAAGCCCTAGAATAGCATCCCCTTTGAAGATGAAAGTAGAGTCCAGAAGTGGTAGTATATGCCTGCAATCCCAGTGCTGGGGAGGCTGAAAGCAAGAGGATCTCTACATGTCCAAGCTATGCAGTAGGACCCTATAACAAATATGTAAATAAAAAATAAAATAAAATAAAGATCAAAGTAGCCATTCTGTTTTCCTAAGAAGCAGCAGAAGCTTGCAGTAAGTGGGAAATTAACAACCTTTGTTGAGGATATGGAGAAACTGCAAATTTCTTATGTTGCTAGCCAAGTCCAAAGTAGGCAGCACTTCTGGAAAAGAACTTGGCAGCATCTCAGAAAATTACACAGAATTATTTGTCCCAACAATTTCCCTAGCTATATCCTCAAGAGAATTGCTAAGAAGTGCTCACAAAAATATTTGTAAATAAGAGTTTATATCAGAATTATTTATGAAGCCAAAACTTGGAAACAGCCCAAATGTTCACCAACTGAAGACTGCACAAACAGAACATGGAGTGCAAGCGCACACAGTAAAATATTTTTAACAATAAGAGAGTGAAAGATATAAAGTTGACATCAATGATCTCTGAAAATGAATGAAAACTATTAATTCTCTTCAGAGAAAAGACAGTTTCCAAATATACTTAGCAATTTTATCCTATACTTCTAGGCATTTACAAACTACTTTAACAACATCCATCAACTTTAAAGTTCACTGAAACAAAATAGGAAGCACTGGTTTATATGACTCAGGGAGAGATATTTCACCCAATAATTAATCATCAGCTATCCGTACACTAGTTGCAATATTCCAGTATTAATAACACTCAAAATGAAAATAACAACAATTTATCCTCTACCAGACCCTGTGTTAATTCTTTATAAGAACCTTTCATTTAATCACCTCTATATTATAGATTAGGAGGCAGAGCTCCAGAGTCCACACCTCAGACGTTGCAGCTGCAAAACTGTGATAATAGAAAGCACCCTGCCTGCCCTGCAAGCTAATTGTGAGATTATTGATGTGGCGCCACATGGAGTAATAGTAAGGGGTTTCTTATTAACCACATCATAATAGAACAACTTCTGCTACTAACTATCTTGTTTAGCTTTGAAAACTTTTTTTCATGTTTCTAGACATCAATTACTTTATAAAAGAGAAATGAGATCGATGAAGTTTAATTTTTAAATTCATTCGAAGGTTTCATGTACGTTATTTTTCTAATTTAATTAAAATTCATATGTGTATGTGTTTACATGCATAATATATTTCATGGAATGGTATATAAATGCATATATTACATACACCTGTAATATGTATTAACACATATGATTAAAGACTCTAGGAGTCCAGGATAAGAAAGAAGGTAGCTGCTTTCTTGATCTAGTTAAGTTGCCCATAACAAATTTGCTCCTTGAGGTAGGGAACAATTAGTTCTAACCATTTACTTTAGCACCTAAGGGACTTTATTAAAGAATCAACCAGAAAGTTTCAAAGGAAAGACAAAGTGACTTTTGAATATATATCAAGAACAAAAGCAGAATTAAGCCAGACAATTTCTGTGAAGTTTTATTTTCTAGTGGACATTTGATTTAGCTAGGGTTTGATTTTTTTTCACTTCCCTTCATGTACCACCATCTATGAGTTTGCTATGTCTCATATTAAAAGAGAGAAAAAATCATTTACCTTTAAAATTGATTTCTCTTTATGACTCTTCTAATGGGAACAATTAAATTGTTGTCTACAAACTACATTGATTTCCATTGACAATTGGTCAGAAGTGCTTGGGTAATCTATTTGTTCCCAGTCAGACTTTCTGTTACTGAGCTAAGGTAGTTAGAAATCCAGAGGTATATCTCTGGGAAACTGAAGGATACCAGTCAAGAAGTAGCACAAAGAAAATAATCAGTAGAGAAAATAGGAACACATTTAGGACATAAAAGAGAGATGGGACATGCTGGTAACTTTTACTTAGGAAGTAAATGGTATCTTACAGAGATTAAAGAAATAGAAATTGTTAAACAGAGGCTATAAGAACATAGTCTGTCTCACTTTTGTTTGCAAGGGGAAAGTGTTTGCAACTTTAAGGTGTTCTTGTTCTGAAATAGAAATTTAAAAATCGAATGCTGGTCAGCTTTCCTGATGCTAGGACAAAATGCTCAACACCCACAACTCGAAGAGAGTTTTATTTTGGCCGATAGTGTCAGAGCTTTCAGTCATGGCCGGCTGGCTCCAAGGCAGGAGCACCACAGCAGGAGGGTGTTTGTGGTGGTAGAGCAACACTCTTCAATGCGGCTAAGAAGCAGACAACAGAAAGTACACCAGCAAAAGACATGCCTTCTAAAGGCAAGGTTCCAGTGATCCACCTCCTCAAACTAGACCCCACCTCCACTTCCAAGCATGAATAGATTGATCTATTAATGAATATAGTAGCCCCACATTACACTCACCTCCCCAGGAGTCTCTATTTCAGTTGATTTGTTTTATAAAACATGAATTTTTGTAGCAGTTCACTTTATGCTACTACAACAAAGTGCCTGTGCAATATAACTTATAAAGAGAAAAGGCTTATTCCCACACAGCATTGGAAGTATAAAGTTCAAAACCAAGGGCAGAGAGTGTCCTCACTAGATGAACCTCAGCAATTGTGATGTGTGATGGCACACCATGGCAGGAGTATGAGTAAGAGCAAATGGTTAGGTCGCCCACTGCAACTGAGAGAAAGGAGCTGGGGTAGCATCATCACCTGTAGGAGTAGATGCCAAAGACAATCTCTCAGTACGCCTCCTAACGTTTCCACCAATTTCCCTATGGCTTCATCATAGATTTAATTTAGTACATATAATTCATAGAATTATCTCCTAATGTTCACTCAAAAAGTCAAGTTCAGAAGAGCGTAAGACATCTGTCCACACACTGCAGACCCACATAATCCAGCCAAGGGCATGAATCACCCAGCGGTGTCCTGCATGAGCCCAGGTGAACATCTAGAGCCCTTGATGATGCCCATGAGTCCAACTAGAGGCCTGGAGCCCAAGACAGTGTCTCACACCAGTCTGTATCAAGGATCTGCACTGAGAAGGTGCAAGGGACAGAGAGCAGAAGCTAGAAGGTTTGTGCCAGGGGTTGAAAGCCCTGTGCCAGCAGGCTGGGGAATCTCCACCAGAACCAGGAAGAAATGCCCAAGGTAAGGACCATAGCTTCCCAAAAACTGACATTCGCCATCCTCAGTAACAGCAAAGACCTGAACTCCTCACCCAACACCACACTGATTCACTTGAGCTTGGTGTTGTAAGCTGACTATTAGTTAATCCACCCTAATAGATATTTAACATCCAATTCATACCACCTTTTAAGATTCACCCGCAGGTTCACCCCCCTTACCCTCTCCTTCTGTTTCTGCAATGCTGCGGGTATCTCTATAAACTGGCTGTAATATGCCACATGGAGCACTGTGTTGGCAACCATTTGTTTCCCCATTGTCTTCTTTTAACTGAATGTGAGCCCCAGATGAGAGGCTCCATTTTATTTTACTGACATATATCTTCTAATTTATGTATTTGTTACAGGGTTTCACTACACAGCTCAGTCTCTTGGAGATCCTGCGGTTTCAGCCTCCCCAACTGCCAGGTCTTGGTGGCTGGCTTGGCAGGCCGAGGGCAGGGCTGGGGCACCATGCAGTACTAGGGATCAAACCCAGGTCCTTGTACTTGCCAGGCAGGTAGTTAAACTGCTTAGTTATCTCTCCAGCCCACTGGAGAGATATGTATCTTGGCATGTATCTTGGTCTTGGCCCATTACATTCTGCCAACTTATCAAATAATGAAAATTTGTTCCACGATCTTTCAATTTTAGGAGTTACAATTTTGATAGCAACCATGACTTGATTTTCGCATTTACTCAAGGTATACTTATTAGTAGGACTTGGGATACATAAAGGATGCTTTTATAATGATTCAATGACCGAAACGGCAGGTCCTAGAACAACGCCACTGTTCTATGCCAAAGCAGCTGCTTTGCTTTCTGAGAAGTACCAGAAAATAAGACAACATGCACACATGTGTGCACATAGTGAGTGCTTAACTCAGGCCGCAAGATGACAGGAATCAGGGGAGACTTAGCGACATCTCAGCAGGGTGAGGGGAGGTTGTGAAGAGCAACCAGGGGAGGTTATAACCTGGAAGTGGCATCAAGGTGCCTGGCATAGGTCAGTATTAACAGTGTGCTACCAACCGTCCTCAACCTCCCTGTGCTCATGGTCTGTGGTAGGTGCCATGGCCAGTGGCAAGGCAAGAAAACTTCACACAGCACGAGAAAAAGAACCAATGAACAGTCATACTGGTTCTCTAGAGCAGGTAGAATAGAGCCACTCCATGGGACAGTGGAGGAGTGAGTTAATCAAGAGAAAATGAAAGTGCATTTTACTTGAAACTTTAAGTGAAAAGGGACAGAAATGTAAGAGCAGAATGGTTGGGGCAGGAAAATGATTTCTTGCTTAAAACTGAAAAAAAAAAAAAAATCAAGTCTGTAGGATCCATGCATTTAGTAGAAAGTGAGCAGGGAGATGAATAATCAGTTCAAATATGAACTCATATATGAGACTGCCATGAACTTCAAATGAGATAAAAAGTGAGTCTTACTAGGAAATAAGTTTTTCAGAAAAAAAAAATTCTTTGGATAAAATTCAATACTTCTGAAAAGTATGCTTCATAGCAGTACTTAGTAGTTTTCTTGCTATTAAACATTGCTTTTATTCTTCCATTTCCTGGTGTTTTGAAAAGATATCTTGGCTGCATTTTGTTTATTAATAATATATTATTAGTTTTTGTTAGTTTGAAATGGGAAGTCATGCCACCCCCATTTATTATTAATTCAACAGAAAACAAAAAGTCTTGGGTTGTAGTAGATCGAACATTGTGATCTTAGGTAAGGACCAGTTTTATTAAGCTTTTAAAAGTTACTCAAAATAGTCACTGAAGCTTGTTATTTATTTATTATTTATTTATTTATTTGCCTTTTTTTTTCTCTCCACATTGGCTCTACTGACACTTGTGGGCAGACAGCTCTTCATTGTAGGGGTTTGTCCTGTGTATTGCAAAATTCTAAGACCCACCTGTGGATTTCAGGCAATAGATATTGTTCAGTTTCATCAGCAGCTTCAGTGGTGGAACAGTAGAGAAGTAGAAATTCATTCGGGGTAGGGGCAAAGCCTTTATTTAACTCTGAAGACACAGAGAGATTGAAGGGCAGGAAGATGGTCAGGTCCTCTGACCTGAGATAAGTAGGATGACACTTTACAGACTTTGGATAGGGGTAGGTTCAGTGTCACACAGGGAGCTTATTGGAGGCTCCCTTGTGTGGGCGGGAAAGGTAAACGAATTTGTACCCAGGGCTAGAGTGGGGAAGGAGGAAGTGGTCACTGGGAAGATAACCTGTTGTTTTAGGGATTCAGTAATGTTCAATCAGGGCCGTCATACTTTAGCTGTTTGTACTCGGGCCAGAACCTGTATTAGATATCAATCTCTCCTACTTATAGCAATCAAAAATAACTCTAGACATTAAAAATATTTCCAACTGGCCCAGTTGAGCTCTGATACTGAGAGTTTTAGGCAGCAACAGATTGAAGAACTACTCATCTGACAAGATGAAAGAAAGATACAACACAGAGAACCAAGTAATAGACCAAGAAAATGAGTAAGTGCTGCCGTGGCACTACCCATCTTCGTTCCAGAAGGCCAGCATGAGATGCAAACCAAGGCACTCTGCTAGTATCTGCACACACGTTCTGCATGGCACAAAATGACACATTCAAATGAAGAGCCAACATATCAGAAAGTAGAGGGAATGCCTCTCTCGATCACCTAAGCTGGTCACTAAATGCAGAGAAGAGATTATATAGACAAAAGCAGAAGGCTGTGGATTTATCAGTTCAGATTGTTTCTAATTCAGTTACAAGCAGAGTCTACCAGGGGTTTTCAAAAGCAGAGGACTGATAAGATTTACAAGCCTTTCAGCTTTTAAGCAACAAAGCCAATGTGCTGTCCAACTGTTAACCAAATGCCCTTTGCTGGAATGTGTGTTAAGAATGCTCTCTCTTGTCATCCATCATGCTCTGATTGCTGTGGTTGAATTCTAAACAAGTCAGAATCCCACTTCATTTTATTATTATCATAGATATGACTTACCCATTTTTAAGATTTTAGTGGCTAGTATAGTGACAAACTTAATAGAAATCATTCATTTTATTTTTATTACCATTTTCTATAAACTACAATATCAAGACTTGGTCTCAGAAAAGCTATAAATAAAAACTAGATTTAATTCAAATGTGCACTATTATTTCTATCAGCGGAAGAATAAACCACTGGAGTGTGTAGCATGTGCTGGATTCCAAACACAAAGTAGCCTATTTATTGCTCATAAAGAACTGGTATAAGCAAGATATTAATTTGACAAAGTAAACAAGAAAGAGCTCTGACAACTTGAATAAATCATTAGTTTTTAAACTTGGCTTTGGGCTTGAGGGCATTGTCTAAGGCATGAATTCAAAGCTCATGATTTATATATATATGAATGAGGCAGAAAATTGGTTAATTTAGCTCCACTAAAGTCTCTTTATATATTGAAGGCCATCACATTTTGATACTATTAGCTAAGTAGTTTGCTACAACTATACTACTCTAAGCGCTACTATTACTGTTATTACCAATACCAAGAAGAGCAGCAGTTTTAATCAATTTATGAGTATCTACAGTCTGCCAATGCTTGGCATTTAATGTTATTGTAGGCAGCTGAATTAGATAGAAATATTATAGGAAGTCAGACAGGGCTAGGCCCTGGAAGGAGATAGCACTGAAGACAATATACTTTGCAACTGTAAGACAGGATACTCCTGCTGTAGACCAGACCTAAAGACCAAAGATCAAACAAACAAATGCTTACCTCCCTAAAGATAAGCATCCAGGATTGATCATCACCTGAAGGAAGTTAGGAAGAGTCACTAATCTGACTGCTACTGGCTATGGGATAAACACCTGTTCTATAGTCATGCCCATTTGCTGTGTGACTCACTCTCCCATTCGGTCCTAGATTGAATCAATTTTACCTGAGCAATGATGCTCATAATCTCATTGGCTGACTACAGTTTTGTCCTACCTCCTACCTACCTAAGCCAATTTCCATGTCCTCCACCATAGATTTGCCTCATCACATGGTTTTACTCTATAAAACTCTTTAGAAGAGACAGCTTACTGAGGTAACCCACTCAGCTCCCTATATGTCCCTCTCTCAGACAGGAGCTTTCTTTCCCCCAGTAAATATATTCTTTTTTTTTTTTTTTTTTTTTTTTTTTTTTTTTTTTTTTTTTTTTTTTTTTTTTTTTGTCTTTTTGAGACAGGGTCTCCTATGCAGTTGAGGCTGGTCTTGAGCTCACTTTTGTAGCCCAGGCTGGTCTTGAACTCGCACGGATCCTCCTGCCTCAGCCTCCCGAGTGCTGGGATTACAGGTATGCGCCACCACGCCCGGCCCGTCTTTTTTCTCTATTTTTAACATTTTTTACAATAATTAGTACATTGCATATTGTTGTCTTTGTCATACATGTTCAGAGTTCAAGATGCAGATATGATACCTTTCCTAAATATCCTTAGTATAGACCTTTCTTTTCATTGTACAAAGAGAAATTAGCTGTAAATATAGTCCAATAGCACATACCCATAGAGGATTATCAACTCATTAGGCATCATTGGAAGCTGTGGACTTGAGACTTTTACAACTTTGCACATCTGCTCTTAACCTCCACTCATTCCTAAAATTCATTCTTCAGTTATAAAGAAGACTAACTCATTCTAGGTAGCTTTCAGGCTGGGAGTTTCATATCCCCTATATGATTATCATTATTGCAAGTCTGCCTAAACCCTTTAAATAGTGTTCCCTCCATTCTACACAGGGAGGCAACTGAGGCCAGCCTTATAGCTCAGCAAACTAAAGCATCTGCTTTGGCAGAGCACAGTGGTCAGGGTTCAATCCCTAGAGTGCCATGCCAGCCCAGTTCCAGGGAGTGCTGAGAAAACAATTGAGACCTGGCATGGTGGAGCATGCCTAGAACCCCAGCTCTTTGGTTTTTGAAAACAGGAAAAACACTACAAGTCCGCTCTAGTAGTGAGACCCTGTATACCCTGTATACCCTGTCCTAAATGCATTAATTAATTAATTAATAATAATAATAATAGATGATGGTGATGAGGAGGAGGCAATTGAATTTTGGTTAACTTAATTTCCTCTGGTCAAATTGTATTAAGTGTTAATTGGTAGAGCCTAAAATGACAAGGATTAATCACTTTGCAAACTCCTCGAAGTTTCTGTTTTATTCTTTTTACCAAATTTCACAGAATAATGCTGAGTAATTAGACAGCTGTTAGAGTGTACACCTGTAATCCCCTCACGTTGGGGAGGGTGAGGCATGAGGATTGCAAACTGTAGCCTTGCCCAGGAAATTTAGCTCCTTGGTGAGACTGTCTCACTTTTCCTTTGTTTTTTTTTGTTTTGTTTTTTTTTTTTTTTACAAAAAACAAATTGATTTTAAAAGGCCTGAATATGTAGCTCAGTACAAAGACTGTAGTTTCATCCCCAACACTTCAAAGAAAAAGAAGACAAACAAGAAGAGAAAGAAAACAAAGTAGAGGAGGAAGAGAATGGGAGGAGAAAGAGAAGGATGAAAAGAGAAAGATGGAGGGAGAAGAAGAAAGAGTTCTTCAACTTTCTTCTCCAGTTGAGTATTTTCATAGAGAAATTAGTTTCTTCTCTTATTTCCATCTGTCACACACTCTTCCTTGTGAACAACTGTGTAATTGAACTTTGAGTTTTTAATTTAAGTTTGAAAGACCAATATCTGTTACTTATTTTTTGGTTCTTGCTTCAAAATAGATTTGCTGCGTGTAATAATCTGGGACCTGAACATATAATACTGTAAGCTTTTAAAGTCAGGGCAAAGAAACTAGAATCACCCTTAAACTTAGTAATTGGGAATTTCTCCTTTAATTTTAATTTTTGCTCCACTATACCATGTTCAGGGAATTTTCACTATGATGAGAATCATAAATATCCTTTTTCTAGTGTATTCTCTAGCAGAGAGTTCATCAAAATGATAAAGCAGAGTAGAACACGATTTTGGTAAAAGTGACCCAATGTATAATCACCTGAGATAGTTCACTGTGACTCTTCATTATCCTTATCACTTTACACAGTTGAGCATGATCCTTCTCTGAGAGTGAGCAAGCCAAAGCAAGTTCACATTCATTTTAAAGTGTCCAAGATTATATTATCTTATATCTACATTTTGTGATGTTCAACACCTCTTAGTAGCACAATCAACATGAAATTGTATACTCCTATGTTGATCTTAAAGGTTGATTTTTATCCATGATAAATAATAAGCATCCTCTAAAGGAGACAAGGAGAAATGTGACTGTACTCACATTGTCCAGTTTGAGATTGAGAGAATATTTGCCCTTATATGTGGTTACTGCATATATATATATATATATATATATATATATATATATATATATGGCAACTTTCAGAAAAAAACTTACATTTATATACTTTTAAAAGGTGAAAAATAAAACTCATCTAAATAAAGAGTTTTGGAAATGTAAATTCCTTGTGCAAAATCTAGAATTTTGTTTGAAGAATAGGTTCCTGACTCCTGAGGCAGTTACAAATTGATAAGATATATTTCATTGCCACAACTTTCAACAGCTGGCTAAAGTAATTTAAAAGGTGATTTCCTTTTGCAAGCACTCTAACCAATGAAATAATTATTCCATTTAATTTCATTGCTTCATTAAAATCAACAATCAAATCATAATGAACTTTGAATTTAATTTTTAAATTACTGTACCAAATGAGGTTAAAAATCAAACTTTTCCAAAATAAACCATATTCAGGCATATTGTATTATCTGCAATATTGAAAATTTTAGGGAAAGTAGAAAAGGATGTTTGTGCTACCAATAGAAAGAAATGTAATGAATTGTAAGGGGTTACTAACTTTGAAACATTCCTTTAAAGTTAAAATGAATGCAATAAGGGCTGGTGAAATAGCTCAGCAGATTAAAGAACCTGCAAGCAGGTACAGGGGCCAGAGATTGGATCCTCAGGCCTGCCTTGCCAGACTCACCCCCGGAGCATAGTGAGAGGGACTGCAATTGACTTTGGGCGTGGTAGTGTGCCTGTAAACCCAGCTCTTGGGAGGCTGTAAACAGGCGGATCACTGTGAATCCAATCTAGTAGTGAGACCTTGAACACCCTGTAGACCCTTCGCTAAAATACAAAAAAAAAGAAAGAAATAAGAAAGAAAGAATGAAAGAAAGAAAGAAACTTTTAAAAAATGAATGCAATAATGTAAAGTGTTATTATAGCTTTCTTTTAAATGTCTATTATTATAGCACTTTAGGAAATAATTTTTTTTTGTCTTTTTGAGGCAGGGTCTCGCTATGCAGTTCAGGCTGGCCTGAGCTCACTTTTGTAGCCCAGGCTGGTCTCGAACTCACACCAATCCTCCTGCCTCAGCCTCCCAAGTGCTGGGATTACAGGCATGTGCCACCACGCCCGGATTTAGGAAATAATTTATTAATAAGCAATTTTAGATATGCCGGGTCCATTCTCCAAATTGTTAACCCATTAGGATGTGTCATCAAAAATCTGGGAATTCTCTGCCTTAGCGAGTATTGCTCAGCGTAGGTTTGTACTCTTTGCTCATTCTGGTACATAATTATCTAATAGAGTGGAAAGAGTTCAATGCCGATTGACCCAGATTTGAATCTAATTTTAAAAACTGTAAAGCCCTGGGCAAGTCAGCTCACCTCTCGGGGACATTTATAACTAGCTGGAAAATAGAAGACTAGACTGGCTGATCTCTAAGGACCCATCTAGTCCAAAATTCTATTTCAAACCAGTCTTTGAATTCGCAGGCATTCATCAATTATTCAATTATGATAATTCACAACAGCACAAGTGACTTTAACAAGAAAAAAGCAAAAACTCATTTTGAAAAGATGAAGTAAAATTCATATTAAATGTGAACTATCAAGAAGGAAATTCTGATTATTTTACCATCATTAACAGCCTATGGAGTATCACACACAATGGTTTTGCTTTCAGAATGATGCAAAGATTGGCAAAATATTATCCATAACATTCCACTTCTCCATTATACTCTGCAAAAAAACTTTGTAAACAATTAATATCAGCATGGATCAAAAGCTCATATGATTGCCAAAATCTTATTTCACAATGAAATTATGAGTTTTATTCTGTTTTTAAATAGAGTTATATTCCCATGTACAAAAGGAAGGAACTAAAACATTTAGTTAGGCTCAAACATTCAGTTGACCCTAACTAAAATGCATTAGAGATTATTCTTATTTCTTTATGAAATGCAAAAGAAGTTTCAAGTATCATTTATCCAGGCTTTGTTCCAAACTTTTTGTGTCACGTGTATTGCTTCCTAAATCAGATTTTTCTTTACAAAGAACTAAATGCATTGTTCTTTTGGCATGTTAATTAATATTCATAATCTTCCTACTGAAACTTGTCAAGGTGATCAGGGCCAAAAAATGTCAATCAAAACTGACATGCTGCCTAATTTTCCATAGTTCACAATTGTAAGTATGCACTAAAGGAAACTTCATCCTAAAATGTGTACACTCTGATGTGCTTTTAAGTGAACAATTTCTTCATTGCATTCCCACCCTGGAAACTGAACCTCAAATTAGTTTTACCCAGTGCAAACCAATGTAGACAAAATGGGAAAATACAGTTAATCCAAAATATGACAATGTCTTAAGGGGAAAGAAGGAAACTCCCTCATTCACTAGAATTGTTTTATTCATTCATCAATTTTGCAAATACTATTAAGCACCCTCTCTGTCTTGTGGAGTTTTGGAGACTTAGAGATTTAGAAGTCAACACTAATAATCTTCATTCCAGAAGAAAAAATAAAACAAACAGTAAATAAGATCATTCTTAATAGTGATGAATAATATGAGGAAAGTGTGATGATTTAGAAGTTCGTAGTAGGTGCTGTAATATCCGATAACTCAGAGGTGTCTCACATTTTCTGGTCACGGAGATTATGGGACCTCAGAGAAAAGGGGTAAATAAACTATAGTGTGTCTAAGGAGAGTCACCTAGAGAAAAACATTCTCTCAGGCTTTCACAGAAAGCAAACTGGCCAAGCAATAGCTGTGACTCATCCGGAAGGCTGACACTGACAATAGTTCTACAAAGCACTATATATGGTTCCAAAGTTAATCCTGAGGGGATTTGACCTTGGAAGATACAAAAGATGAATGTTTTCTTATACAGGTCCTGCTTTAACTTGCCCTTGATCGCCCAGCAAAAAAGCTTAATTACAAGGCATGAAATGCAGAGCTAGATTGGTGAGATGAGGAGGCTTGGGTCAATAGCCTCGAACGTTGCAAGTTTCACTGGTGGTCCACTGCAATTGCGGAACATTGGACTGTGTATGCATCTGCTTCCTCTTAATTCAAAGAGAATAATTTTTTTTCTTTCCTTAGCAACATCAATAAGAAGGTGGGTCAGGCCCACACACTGTGCTTTGTATAATTATTGTGAGGACAATGTGCAGTGTGTCAACTGTTAAAAAAATATAATAATGTTTACTGAAAGTGTTAATGTTTAATTGTTTGATCAGTCTTATACACTAATATCTATTAATCTAAACTAATCTGATAATGAAAATATGTAATATAACCATTGTTAATTTTTTCTGGTTTTGAAATTCTGTACTATATATAAAAAATAAATTTAAAAAAAAGTTCATAGCCGGGCTGGTGAGATAGCTCAGCAGACTAAAGTGCCTGCTTAGGCAAGCTTAGGCCAGTGCAGGGACCACAGGTAGATCCGCAGCACCACATGCTGTGCTTAGCCATGTACTCAAGGCCAGCTGAACTGGTCAGAGTCCAAGCATGGTGGCACACGCCTGTAATCCTAGTGCTAGGAAGGCTGAAAGCAAGAGGATCACCTCAAGTCCAAGTTGCAAGTTGAGACTCTGCAACAAGTACATTTAAAATAAATAAATAAATAAATAAATTAATTAATTAATTAATATTCACAGGAATTAGAATAGTAATGTAGTTACCACGGTCCCAAGCATACCTTTATTTTAACCATAGACCAAGTCCCACCTTCCCATCAATTTCAAATGGTGTTGGTCCTGCCTGGACACCTGCCTTTCTGACTTCCAAACTATAGCCCAGTTGTAGTAGCACATAGGTCCATGCTTGGGGAAATCTCCAACTCAGGCACCTGCACAAAAAACCTGATAGTGCCTGAAAGTAACTTCCCACCAGGTACAACAAACTCATTATCTGCTCACGCATATGGATTGCATCTCACAGATACAATTAGAACAATTTGCATCATGGGTAAGGGCATGCATAGCTAACACAGAGGACACTGGTCAACAGGATCTGTCAAATACTCCAAGGAGAAAAAGTGTTGAGGGGAAAAGTTGTCAATAGAAAAGCCAGGCATGGTGGCTCATGACTCTAACCCCAGCATTCAGGAGACAGAAGCGGGAGAATTGCTGTGAGTTCAAAACCAGCCTGAACTACATACACTGTCCCCCAAAAAATATCAAAAACAAAAGAAAACAAAAATGAGAGAAAAAAAAGTTAGAGACTGAATCTTGGAATACAGAAAATCATAGGACAAAATGAATTAATGTTTTTAGGAGCTGAGATAAAGGAATTCATACTTCATTTGTGTCCAAAATGATATGGATACAAAAGAATAGAGAGATTAAAAAGTATATAAAGCTAATTCATATTATAAATAAAGACATACATACAAATACAAACACATGTGTATTGGCAATATATAATGAAATATACAGCCAGGTGTGGTGGTGTACACCTGTAATCCCAGCATTCAGGAGGCTGAGGCAGAAGAATCATTGTGAGTTCAAGACCAGGTGGGACTACACAGTGAGCTCAATGCCAGATTGAACTGCATAGGGAGATCCTGTCTCAAAAAGACAAAAAATGAGAAAAGAAAAGAAAGGAAAGGAAAGGAAAGGAAAGGAAAGGAAAGGAAAGGAAAGGAAAGGAAAGGAAAGGAAAGGAAAGGAAAG
>PVJA010010601.1:19882-57097 GCA_004027025.1 Myocastor coypus | reverse complement strand
AAGAAGAAGAAGAAGAAGAAGAAGAAGAAGAAGAAGAAGAAGAAGAAGAAGAAGAAGAAGAAGAAGAAGAAGAAGAAGAAGAAGAAGAAGAAGAAGAAGAAGAAGAAGAAGAAGAAGAAGAAGAAGAAGAAGAAATAGGAGGAGGAGGAGGAGGAGGAGAATTGTTCTCCAGTAGGCAAGAGAGGATGATACTGGTACCAATGCCCAAGTTAAAAAACAACTAGGTATACAGTGTTCACCGCCAGTGCCAGGGCAGGCAGGCATGGATGCACATAGGTAGGTGAACACGGTAGTAGAAGGTTGCACTGTCTCTTTCATTTTAGTGTAGTGGGGACTAAGACCCTCAGCTGAGAGTGAAAATGGAGCAGGTGGTGCTACAAATTCAAGGAGAAACTCATCCTCCTGCCACGAGTGCATCTTTAAATAACTCCATGAAAGACTCACAAAACTGAAATCTTGGCTATACATTTGATTCCAGAAAAAAGACAGAAAACATTTTTACACATATAGCATATGTAAAACCAGCTGAATACAACAACATGTACAAATGAAGTGACGTGATTTGGCATGTGTCCATGGAGAGTGAAAACTGTAAGTCACTTCTCTAAGCATAATTGAGATTTGACTCATGCAAATACCTCATTATGACTGGAAGTCATTTAAATTTAGGTCACTGTGTAAGGGGTGAAGCACCATAGCTGAAAGCCATGCCCAGGGTTACATCTGTCAGCCCACGAGACACACTGATGGAGGGGGATTCACTACAGGTGCTTTCTCCCCCACACTGAATTCCGTGCACCAACTCCCTTTTTGAATGCTTTTTGTCCTGCACCCCAAAAGTGGAAAATATGGAATTCCCAGGATTTTTTCAAACCTCTTTCTTCCAGTAACAGCTCAGCCTGCAGCTCCTTCGCAGGAAAATATCCTTCAAGTGAGCTCATTTCCTAGACTTTCCCACTGGCCGAGGGCCACTTCGTGGCACCACATGGAGAGCTCACCTCAGCTGGAAATCTGAGACCCATTGTTCCACTTCACTTTAAATGCTGGAACATCCCAAAGCATCCTGTCCTCGGTTGGTGTCTTGGAGGCCTGTCCTTCAGCCCAGCCTCTTGGAGCACTGGTCTGCATCCTGTGACTTGTGGCTGCTGCGTCAGGCCAGGCCGGGCTGTGCAGAGCTGTGTTCCGTGTGCAGCTGGTTCGCACCACAGAAAGTGCTGAGCTCAGAGAGGCCTGGGTGGGGAGGAACTGTGGGAGACACATGGGAGGCCGCTGGGCTTGCTCTTGGCCTTTGCAGCCCTGTGGACCTTGGCCTTATCCAGGAACCCTAAGAGATTGGTACATCGTGGTAAGCCCTGGAATTTTTAGGTTTTCCATTTTTACTTTCGCTTCTAGCTCAATGGATATTTTACTTTGTAAAGAGATTAAGAAAATAAATGTCCCATTTGTATGACCTTTATTGTATCATACTATTTTTTAAAAATATATTCTTTGGATATGACCGTCTCATTTTATCTTGATGGTTAGCCTATTTTGTCCTTGCTTGCTGTTTGCTATTTATTTTTTTACATTGTAACATTTTACATTATATTTCAAAGTCTATGTTTTATCTACTTTTCTGGTCACCTTGAATTATATTACAATTTTTCCGGACTTCTGTCCTAACTGCTTTTTCTTTTTAGCTTTAACTGGTAGCAAGTTTCTGCTGTCTTCTCAGCGTCTACTAGTTCTCTTGCTTCTTCCAATTTTAAAGGCTTCTCCCCATTCTTTTCCACACCCCCAAACTCCCAGATAAATGAAACCTTTAACCCAGACAATCAGGGGATCCCACCACCACAATGCCCTCCTCAGAGAATAAATGGCATGTCCTGACTGCACATGCACACAGGGGGAAGCGTGCTGGTTTCTCTCGGTGCTGTGACGCCCTTCCGTGCTAGGGTCTGCGATCGCGAATTCACAACCTGTCCTGTATGAAATCAACATGTGAGAACAAGAACTGGGAAGATCACTGCACCTGGGGGTCGGGGTAAGGGGTGCCACAGCTCCTCACACAGTCACCAAGCTACCTTTAACAGAGGAGACTCAAGGGCCAGTCAAATAGCTCAGCAGATAAAACATCTGCAAGCAGGTCCAGTGGCCAGGGGTTTGATTCCTGGGCCTGCCATGCCAGCCCTGCCCCCGGGGCACACTGAGCCGGCAATTGAGACTGGGCGTGGTGGTGCGCACCTGTAATCCCAGCTCCTGGGAGGTTGTAAATGGGCGAATCACTACTAGTTCAATCTAGTAATGAGTAGCCGGGCGTGGTGGCACACACCTGTAATACCAGCACTTGGGAGGCTGAGGCAGGAAGATTGGTGAGAGTTCAAGACCAGCCTGGGCTACAAAACTGAGCTCAAGGCCATCCTGAACTGTACAGCGAGACCCTGTCTCAAAAAGACCAAAAAAAAAAAAAAAAAAAAAATCTAGTAATGAGACCCTGAACGCCCTGCAGTCCCTTCCCTAAAATATAAAATACAAAAAAAAAAAAAAAAGGAAAGAAACCATATTAAGGACCCAACAAAAACTTGAAAACATACTCTGGACATGCCTACAACTAATATAATTCATCTGTTTTCCAGAGGAGATCAAGGGCGCTCAGGGTAGTATGGCCGTAAACTCAATATTTTAAAAATTCTACCTTTGAGAAGGTCTCCCACATCTCCCCTTTTTTGTTTGAGTAAGTGAGCTATGGCCAAAATCATCTCTAATAAAAACATAGGCTTGGGTTAGTGTGGGCTTCCGTTGTGAGACAGACAGATACGGAGCTGCGCTTGGGCTGGGTCAGCTGGAGAGCGGAACCTTAGTAGGCAGCTTGGGAGTGCTGTGCGTCCCACGACCCACAGGGAGGTGCAGTCTGTGTCTTTTCCTGACCAAAGGGTCTTTCTCCATCACGGAGAGTGTTCCGTCCAGACCAGACCTGGGCAAGACGTCTGCCCTCCTCTGCTCAATTGCCTGAAAGAAACTATGGCGTTGTTTGGGCTAGACTTGCTTCTCTAAGATCAGTCTGTTATGTCACTAAGGCCGACACTGTGTGCAAGACCCGCCTACACTGAGGGAAATTTCGCAGGTTAATTTTTCTTTCTTCTTCTGCTTTTTTACTTAAAAATATTTATTTCAAAATTCAGTGGAAAATAACAATCAATAGCACAATGTAAATGCTTTGTCAACACAAAATTAATTCGTTTTCCTACTTAGGTTCCCTGAAAAATGTGTTTGAAGAAGAGCCTCCCTCCTTTCCTCCTTCAAGCTGTCCAGCCACTTGTCAACATTATGGCTGTACTTTCTTTTATTGCAAAACTGCTGTTTGGGCTTAGAGCCCCAGCCTGTCTCTTACGACACATAACTGCCACCAAGAACTGAGGAAAAAAAAAAAAAAAACGAGCAATGAGGAAGTGGAGAGAGATGGCTGAATAAGTTGTGTCCACCCACAGAATGTCACAGGGCTACCAAAATGGTAAACTAGAGTGGTGGGTGAACAGAAGGGTGGAAGAGGGCCTGCGGGATCTTCATGAGTGAGCTTTGAAGGAGGAAATTCAAATGCACAGAAGAGGTGTGTGTCTATTCCCCGATTATAAGGAAAAAATTTGAAACTTTCTGCAGTGGAACAGACCTGTATAGAATTACCTAAATGTATATATAAAAGATAAAGTTATTCATTAGGTCAGGGCATGAATCAGTTGCAATGGGCAAGAATCAGACATGGGGCATTAAAATGTAGGCAGAGGACAAGTGTCTATGATAACTACGGGATCTATGATGCCCTGCTTATATAAAAGGTATAGATAAGTAATATACAAATATTAATTTATATAGATGCTGTTATGGTTTTACCTCACACAGCTCTGGGGAGGACTTCCAGAGGCTGTGATTAATTCACGACCTTGCGCTCAGATTATGTGTGTGAGGGCTGTACCGCTCCTGAATGCAACCTAAGGGAGACAGCCTTGCTCTCTCTTGCCACTGTCACCGCTACTCCTCCCTTTTCCTCTTGCCGTTTTGCTGTTTTCTCCTGCCATGAGCTGCTGCCCTCTGCCACGTGCCATCCTGCCTGGGAGCCAGCTGTGTATGGACTGAAACCTCCACGAACTGTGAGCTAAATAAATCTTTCCTCCTTGAATTCCGAGTGTCAGGTATTTGGTCCAAAATAAAATTAAAAGTAATAATCAAGGGAGCCAGGGAGATAGCTCAGCGGCACAAGTGCCTGCCTGGCAAGTACAAGGTCCTGAGTTCCATCCCCAGTTCTGTAAAAATACTAAGGTGAATAGCCTTCACCTTAACACAGTAGTGATTCCTATCGCATTTTCACCCACAATTACACTATTCAAGCTATTGGCACATTACATTGGAATATGAATAGTGTCTCTATTCCAACAGAAAAAGGAATTTTTTGAACTGGAGCCTCTAAGTCTTTGCCCCAGTGTTTGCTGCCCAGCTCCTACTCATGGATTGTGGGTCGCTGGCTGTGGCATCCTCGCTGAGCACTGTCAGGTGGCTGCAGTGGACCTGGTTTTGTTGTCAAGGCGCCATAGTTTGGATCTTGAATGCCCTCCAAAGCTCCTGTGTGAAAAGGCTTGGTCACCTGCCTGTGTCAGGAGCTCCTGGGAGGTGCTAGAGCCTATAAGGAGTTAGGTGCCAGATATGCGCCTTTGAAAGGATATTGAGACTCCAGGCCCGCTCTTTTCTCTGCCTCTCTCTGTGTCACAGCTGCTGTGAGGTTAACTAGGCCCCTCCTGCCATGGCTCCCGCTGCAGTGTTCTGTGTAGATACAGGTCCAAGCAAGAGAGCCGTGTGATTGTGGGCTGAACCTGTGACCGAAACCTTTCTTCCTTTTAATGATTATTTCAGGTAGTTTGTCACAGTAATGAAATACTAACACATAAGGCAAAAAGGAGCACACGGTCACCATTGAGCTGACCCTGCGACACTATGACCAGCCTCCCGTCGATTGCCTACCAGAGTACAGCTGTCTGTCAAGGTTACTGGAATGTGTCTTCCTTTGAAACCTGAATCAAGCTAACATGTGGCTACTTGAGGAATAACTTTGAAAAAAAGTTGCCATGGGCTGGGGAAATAGCTCAGCAGCATAAGCACCTGCCTAGCAAGTGCAAGTTCCTGAGTTCGAACCCCCAGACCACAAAAAAAAAAAAAAAAAAAAAAAAAAAAAAAAAAAAAAAAAAAAAAAAAAAAAAAAAAAAGCCAAATAAATGTAGCAAATGAAGGAAGGAAGCCCTACTTAGTTTGTATAACTACTGATAATAATATATTTATTGTACAGTTTTCCACAAGAGCTTTGAGGAAAAGATTTTGGAATGACGAGTCAAAATTCTTATCCGTCAATAGCCTATTTTTTCTCAAACTTTTATGAATTCAAATTGGCATTGATTTGCCTAAAGTCCTCTAAGTTTCATATAGTTTCAGTCCTTTTCATACTATATTTGCCCAATAGTCTTGTAACTTTATCCAAATAAACTTTATGAGTACTGTTTAAGGTCAGTGTACTTCACCACAGAGCCATTTAGCTATTTCACTGCTACCACTCAGCTCATGAAATGTTTGAAAACTGAATTTCTCTTTCAGAAAGCTGTGGTATTGTTTCGCTTCTTTTTCTCTCTAAAACATCCCATAAAAAAGAATAAGTATCCTAGAGACACAGTATAATGCTTACATATGTAGGTCTGATTTATTTCATGTGTAAGCATGACCTCTACTTGCTTCCATTTATCTATAAAAGCCTTGAGTTTATCTTTCTTTATAGGTAAGTAATATTCTACAATATAAAAATACCACAGCTCTTTTACCCATTGTCTTAGTTTCTTTTTACTTGTTGCTGGGACAAATACCCGACACTCAAAATGAAGGAAGGAAAGGTTTATTAGCTCACAGTTACTGGAGGTTTCAGTCTATATTCAGCGGGCCCAAGGCTGAGTGGAGCAGGACAGAGAGCATCCAGTTCATGGTGGCAGAACAGCAACAATCATGACAGAGGCAACAGACCAACCAGGGGAGCAGAGAGCAACAGCAACAGCTTTAGTCTGTTTCTCTGTCGCTCTTTATATTCCAGTCAGGCTCTCTGCCTTAGGATATCCACGCTAGACCACACCCATAGTCCCAGCCATACTCAGACCGATAATCCCATCAGTATTAAAACACATAATCCCAGGGATGATGGATCAAGTCTCAAACTCTAGATCAGTACTAAATCACATAATCCTAGTGACTCAGGAGTCAAGTCTCAATGTGTAGAAGTCCCCACCCCATAACAGCATGAGGATTTGGGGGGACACCTAGACATAAACCATAGCATCCATCCTCAGTTGATGGGTGTTTGGGTTGTTTCTAACATTTAGCTATGACAAATTGTGCTGTAGTAAACATGGGTGCACATATATTTTGGTGGTATGGTGTTCTCAGTTCTTCTGGGAAAATACCCATGAGAGTAATAGCTAGGATATCTAATCCTACTTCTTTGAGAAATCTCCACATTGATTTTCACAGCAGTTGCACCAATACTGAAGAAGAGCTCCTTTTTCCCTCCAGTCCCTCCAACATTTGTTATGGGTGACCTCTTGATGATAGCCATTCTTTCTGAGGTGAGACGGGATCTTAGTCTTGTCTCCCTAGTATAAGAACCTGAGAGAGTAAACAAAAGCTTAAAAAGGTACAATAGACTCTGTGAAAAGCAAAGAAACTACTCAAAGGGAAGGAACAACAGAGATGACAGAAGAAAAGAAAAAAGGAAGGATATATATATATATATATATATATATAGATAGATAGATAGATATAGATATATATCTATGCATAAATAATTGTATTGCTGATTTCTCCTGGTCTTTTGAAAGGAACAGTTAATGCTTAATTTTTTTCTTCTTTTTAATTTTTTTCACCAACTTTACATGCTCATATTTGGTAATCTAAACAACTAATTTGAAGACAACAATATGCATTATAACAATCATAGTTGAATTCCTGTCACTTTCTTTAGTGAAAGTCTGTATCATTTCTAATTTTTTTTTACTATTTTTATTCTCTTTTAAAAAAAGAAAAAGAAAGACAGAAAAAGTAACAGGGGGCTTGTGGGTTAGCTCAGTTGTTTAAAGTATCTACTTGGGCAAACTCAGTCAGGTACAGAGGACCGTGGTTTGATCCCCAGCTCCACAAGGTGCACCAGACTGCACTTAAGGCAGTCTGATCTAGCCAAAAAAAAAAAAAAAAAAAAAAAAATCCTCCAATTTTAGGACTGGGGCCATAGTTCAGTGGCACAAGCACCTTCCTGGCAAATGTAACGTACTGAATTCAATCCCCAGTACTGAAGAAAAGAAAGAAAGAAAGAAAGAAAGAAAGAAAGAAAGAAAGAAAGAAAGAAAGAAAGTCATGGTTTATGTGTGGTTGTCCCCCCAACACCTCATGTAGTCATGGGGCGGGGACTTCCAGAGTTTGAGATTAACTCATGATCCACTGGGATTACGGGTGATCCAAGCATGAGATTATGGGTCTGAATACTGCTGGCATTAAGGGTGTGGCCTGAGGCAGATAGCCTGAGGCAGAGAACCTAAATGTAATATAAGAGAGACAGACTCTCTCTGCTGTCCTTGTTGCTGTTCCATCACCATGAATGGCTGCTCTCTGCCCTGTGCCCCTCTGCTTTGCAGCCAGCTGAATATGGACTGAAACCTCCAGTAACTGTGAGCTAAATAAACCTTTCCTTCCCTCATTTTGGGTGCAGGGTATTTTTCCCAGCAATGAAGGAAGAGTAACTGAGAATTAAAGAAAGAAAGAAAGAAAGAAAGAAAGAGTAACAAATACAGCCACCCTTCAACCAGAGAGGGACTGCAAAAGTTAAAGTTTGGGCAGCCTTAGAAACACGAGCTAAAGCAGTGGTGATAAAACCTATAGCAACCGTGTTATTGTGTTTTTCTTGTAAGATAGAAGATGTTAGTGTATGAGGTGTTTTGTTTTGTTTTGTTTTTTCTAAGCTAAAACCTCAGTATCCGGGTTTAATTTCAGAGCTGGCGCTTTGCAATAAGTAAGTGAGGTTTGGGTTGCAGTTTGGCAGTCTGTCTCAATCACTGATGGGGTTAGGATAGCTGTCCTTCTGTCATGGTTTTCTTTATTGTTACTTGTTTTTGTGTGGCACTGGGGATTGAACTCGGGATCTTGTGCTTGCCAGGCAGGCGATGATGCCTGCTGAGCTATCTCCACAGCCCTATCTCCCCTAAAGCCCAAGTTAAATCTTGGTCATCAGGGTGGTGCTGCTGGGTGAGGTGGCAGAGCCCTTAGGAGGTAGGACCTCCTGGGAGCTCCCTGTGTCACTGGGATGTGCCCTCCATCTCTTCTCCTTCTCTTGCTCCGCTTCCTGGCTCCTGAGGGAAGTGAGCTACCCTGCCAGGTGCTCACGCCCAGGCTTGCTGCCTTGTCGGAGGCCCAAACTATGGCCGATAGGTTCTGACCCTAGTATGAGTTACTGAATCATTATGGCAGCCATCTAATATGGCTGAAGCCCTTAAAACAAAAGCTTATCTTCCCCAAGACCACCTCCCCTCTTTGCCAACTCAGCCTAGGGTACAATTTCCTTTCATCTTTTCTGCTGCCTCAGGGAAGACCCCAGTCAGCTCCTCAGGTATATTTAAACATCCCCCTCAAACTCTACCCCTGGTGGAAGGCCACAGAAGTCTCAGCCTCTGGTCCAACTCAAAGAATCCCTTATCTTCCTCAAATTCTCTCCACGCCCTCCAAGATAATAAAGCCCCTTTCCCTTTTTCCTTGTGCCTGTTTTCTGCTGCAACTCCAATGAAAACCTATCAATGGGACCACTTGATCTTAGGCTAAAACCTTTAGAACTGTGAGCTAGTATAAACTTTTTCCCTTCAGAAGTTAACTATCTTTCAGATTTTATTATAGTAACAGAAGGTAGGGAGAACATACTGTGTGTACCCTTGCAAAGGAGGACAGGACCCTGGAATATCGAGTTAATAATATCCCTTAGTTATTGCAGGCTGATCAGGCCCCTAATTTCCCAAAGGAGTGGGCTCAAGACTTAAATAAGCAAATAAAAATGATTTCATGGCTCCAGGAGGATCCCAAACTCTGTCATGGAGATTTTCTGGGGTTGAGAAGAAAGAACTCTGGCCACCTGTATTTACTAGCTTTTCAAACAAAAGAGGGAAAAACTAAAGATAATACAGGAATGTGGGCAGGACTTGGGAATCCCTTCCAGGACTTCTCCAAGTAAGGAATTATGTTAATTTAGGAGAACTGTGTTATCTCCAAGAAGGTCTTTACCACAGGAATGAGATACCAGCAGCTACAGTCTTTATCTAGCTAATTGAAGTTGGAGCCAAGTGTCCTCAGCTCTGTCCTAGTCTTGTCCTTCCAGATCTCCATTACAGGCCTCAGAGGGAACAGTGATTCCCAGAAGTCCACCAACTGTGAGTCTGGTGCCCTGCTCCAGAGAAGGGCCTAAGCCTCAGGCAAACTCAGACGTAAGTATGAAAAGCTGATTGGTTAATATGAAATCCTGCTCGGAGCCACTTGGTAGGGGCCTCCATCCTGGAAAGAGTGAGAGGGCCAAAAGGTGAAGAAGCTGTTGGAAAGTAGAAGTGCGTAAGACCAAGGGTGAATTCCTCCAACAAAGACACTGCAGGAGAGGAATTTCCCCTCAGCTAGGACTTCAAATCCTCACGCACCAAGACGTTTGATCACAGTTAGACAACCCCAAACCTACACCCAGCCTGGATGGGGAAGGAGAAACTCTCACGCTTGGATTTTGGAACCAGACAACATCACGTGGAAGCCACCACGGTGGCCCGAGTACAGAAGCCACTCCCACTGCTACTGTTTCTCACTTCTAATGCCTCGTCATCCCCCTTCTTAAAGCAGGAAGTGACTCTGGACAAACCGCATGATCTCACTATTGCCTCTGGTTATGTATGGTCACACAAAGCCAGGAAAGGTACAAGTGGTCTCCTGACAAGTCAGATAATTAATTGCCTCTGCGGCTTCATGTGCTGGCCCAGTTCTTTCCAATTTATACACTCACAACAATTATGCTAGATGATGTTCAAGTCCACTTCCAGACAGTCTGTTAATTGTGCTAAGGCTGAAGGCATTGTCTTTAATAAGCTTCAGAATTAAGCTTTATAATGGAATGTAAAGCAATTCCTCTTTGTTCGCTAATTTGAATTGTTGTCTAGAAGTACATTGAGCCGTTCACTTACCTGAAAACATCCTGGCAAAGTAACGGAAAGCGCTGGCATCCATCACTTCCTCCATCGGTTCTGCAAGGCTATTCCAATGTTTGTTGACTCAGCAACTCATCACAACAGCATGGAGGCCTCTCGTGCCTGGAGTCCACCTCATCCTATCCTGGCTGCCCTCAATGAGCCCGTTCTGCCCACACAAATATGCAAACACAAAAACACTGGATGATCTCCTGCAGATGCAAAATTCTCCTCTTCCTGAACTTGGCCCAGGCCACGCTTGTCCCGCGTATATTTGCATCTGACACTCTTCATGCTTGTCTCTTCAGGGTCTCTACCTCCACCCTCAATGGTCCCTCTGGGCATTCTACCTCAGTTCAACCCCACGTCTCTCCCAGGCATAATCCTGATATTTATTTGCCTTCTGGCATCGCACGCTTGGCCCTTGGGTAAAGATCATTTACACAGTCTCACACCAGTCCTCCTGTATACAATGGAAATGAGAAAATGTTCACTCTTTTGTCCTTCCAATCTATCCTTTGATCTTTATACAATGAAAATCTCTACACAATGAAATCTGTCTCCTCCCTATCTAAACTTCTTAGTGATTCCTATGGTTTTCAAGGTGAAGTATAAAATCCCTTTAAGCCAGTGTGGCAGAGTCCATCATGCTGTTGCTTGAAACGCCCTTTCCATGCTGCCTGCTCACCCCTCCCTGTCTACCTCTTCCCCTAAACATTATAATATATTTTCATTTTCCCAACATACCCTGATTTCCCATCTCAGATACTCTGCTTTTCTAAAGTACTATTTCCTATATCACTTACCAAAAAATTCTAACTTAGTCTTTTTTTTTTTTTAATTTTGTTTTTAGATTTTTTCTTTTTTAATGTGTTTAGGACAAGGCCTACAGCGTCAGTCTACAGGGTGTCACTACGTAGCTCAGACCTGTAGTGATTCTCCTATTTTCAGCCTCCCAAGTGCTGGGATTGCAGGCGTGCACCACCATACCCAGTATATAATTTGGTCTTAAAATTAAATATAAATATTTTCTTCTTCAGAAAACTTTCCTTACTTTCTCCAAGCAGAACGTTCCATTTCACTGCTAAGCATCATAACCTTATTATCACTGTGATCATTCGCTTTTGATATTAGTCTTCTGACTAAACCACACAGTCCTACAGAACAAGACTGTCTATTCATTTGTCTTTGAGTCTTTAGTTTGTCACATGAGTATTTCATGACACAGTTAATGAATGAATGCGATTACAGTGGATCCAAATTCATTCCTGGAAACATTTAAATGTCACCATGGGATACAGAGTAATAGCACTGATTTCTTTATGGCGAGAGAAGGACAAGCATTTGTTCTAGATGTGGGGGGTAATTCTATGACAGAGGTTGCCATTGTTTCTCTAAAACTAATGAATTCTGCCCATTCTATGGAAATTCTGAAATACAAAAGGTTATGGAGCTGGCCAGATAGCTCAAAAGATTTAAGTGCCTACTTTGGCAGACTCAGGGGTCAGGGTTGGATCCTGGCCTGATAGGCCAGCCGGGCCCCAGGGCGCACTGAGATGATGAGTGAGACTGGGTGTGGTGGCTCATGCCTGTAATTCCAGTTCTTGGGAGGCTGAAAAACAGGAAGGATCACTATAAGTCTTATCTGTGTAGTGAGACCCTATAGGCCTGTACTAAATACATTTAAAAAAAGAGGTTATAATAGGAATCAAAGGAAGGAAAAGAAAAATATTTAAAGCGAGGAGCTAATGGTTTACCAGGTTAAAAATAAAAATGTGAACTTTGATATTTTTTTTATAATAACATTTTTTTAAACTTTATTTCTTTATATTATGGCCAGCTCAGCCTGCCTTGGTGGTGGGGCTGGCACAGCATATGGTGCCAGGGATTGAACTGCAATTCCTGCAGTTGCCTAAGCTTGGCTAAGCTTGCCTAAGCAGGCACTTCAGACCACTGAGCTATCTTGCCGGCCCCTGATATTAGTTTCAAATGTAAATATATTAATTATTCAAATAAACACCAACAGAGGTATTGCCCAAGTTAACAGAGAAGGAAGTCTTGCCAGTTCTTCATGCCTCCATCTGAACCAGTCTGGGAACCACTGATGAATCTAGCCCTGAACCAAGAGGGCACCTTCAGTCTTGCCTGCTTCGCCCTTAGCAACCTGTAGGAAGGAGAGGTCATTTCCCCCACCACAAAGCTAGAGAAAGAGACAGAGTCCTGCAGTCTCTTCTGCTAGCAAGACCTTTACTGCCCTAAGAACCTCCCCCTAAGCACCATCTCCAAAAGGCCCCACTTCCCAGCATGGCCCCTTTAAGGCCAAGCTCCCAACACAGAAACATTTGGGGGTGTCAACAGCATTAAAACAACAGCACAATCTAAGCCAGGATTCAGTGAATGCCAGGTAATCTTTAGCTATTTCACAAACCCATATATCCTCTTCCAAAAATCCCAGGCATTTTGTTTCAACTGTGTCAGCCCCTACTAGTGATCCCTCTGGGTAATGTTACCAGAAATGTGCCCAGTGCCACTGTTACCAGAAACGTTCCCACTAAAGGCCTGAACGGCAGCATACTAAAAATTCCCATTCAATCCTCAGTCCCTTTGCAGATGCTGCCAGAGAATTCTGAATTTTTTTTTAATTTTAATTTTTATTACTTTTAATAAGAGATAATATGAGAGTTTCAAAACATGTTAGTAGCACGTTCCCAATAGTTGAGACACTGCATATTGTTGTCCTCACAGATGTTATACAGAGGAGAATTCTGAATTTTAAGAATGTATTCACCTTACACAGGTTCTTTCTCTGCTTCTTCAAACCTCTGTTTCTCACATACTTTGCTTAGTTAATGCCAACTACCCCGGCTTCCGTGAAGAAGTTGCCTTTGCATGAGGCGCATCCTTACAAATGCTTTCCTTTTCCTCCTTTCCTTGCTAACTCGTCCGTCTGGCATGTTATCTTCCATCATCTGCAACACAGCTGGAAGAGCACCTCCCCCATATGTCTTGTGCTTCTCTCCTTTTCTCCACTCCTTCTCCAATCCCTCCCTCCCTTTTCTGTACTGTGCTGCTACTGTGTTTTTCAGCTTGGTTTCTGTTTTCAAGTAGACCAGAATTCATCTCCAGGCTTTATCATTTCATTAGTATATAATCATGAGCGATGAATTTGATCTTTCTGGGCCTCCATGCCTTGATATGAAAAGGCGACATTAATGATATCTATCTCATAAGATTGGGAGAATTAAATGACAAAGAGAATCTACAACACACAGAACAGCTTCTGGTGCATGGTAAGCGCTTACACCCCTGAGCATGAGACACTCAGTTGCAGTTTTTTACGCTCACTTCACACCTAGATTGGCAGTTCCTCACCACTACATCAGTGTACTAGCCGTCACAGGGCACCTATACAGTAAACGTGCAGTATGTAGATATTAAAGTAAGTATGATAATAGTACAAGTCAATTATTTTGTATTTAGCATTACATTTCAAGGCAACCAAATGCAAGGAGTTTTGAGTAATGACTCATATGGACGACACCACCTTCTCAACTGGAGACCACCCTCCCCTCACATCTTCTTGAGAACTTCCTGTTCCTCAATTTCAAGCAGCCATCTGATTTTTAACAAGGGGTTGATAATATGGAGAAGACAGCTTCTTTAGCAAGTAGTGCCAAGAAAAGTGGTCATCCACATATATTCTTTTGTGTGTGGCGGGGGGGATCTGGGTTCGAACTCACAACCTTGCCCTTTCCAGGTAGGCACTTGTGCCACGGAGCTATCTCCCCAGCCCCTGGTCATCCACATATAGAAGAAAGAATCTTGATGCCTATGACTCACTTGGTGCTAAAATGAAATCAAAATGGGTCAAAAACAAAAAACAAAACAAAACAAAAAAAAAAAAAAAAACAGAAAGAAACAGTGGATCTCCTGGAAGAAAAAGTTGGTAAAACTCTTGAAGTCATTGGCATTGGTGAAGACTTCTTGAGCAGAACCCCAACTGTGAAAGAATCAGCAAATGAGATTATATCAAATTACAACACTTCTGCACAGCAAAGGGAATAACCAGTAAAAGAAGCAACCTACAGAAGGAGAAAACTTTTTGTTATATGTTAGTATATGTCTGTAATTCATGCACTTCACGGTCATCTTGGGGAATGGTTATATGTACATGTTACAGCTTTTTTTTTTTTAGTTTTGCTTTGTTTTATTTTTATCCTCTTCCCTCTCCTCCTCTAACCCTATCACCTTTTTCATACCTGTTGATACTATTTGTCTTACCACATGTTATGGCTTTAGTATTTACATTGATTAGAATTCGCAGGTTCCCAGACATGGCATGTCTTCATTCTTCTCACTTCCCTTTACCTTCCCCTTCTCCCTCTTCTTGTTCCCCTGTACTATTTCTCTGTTTGCAAAATCTGTCTCCTTGTCATTTTTTATCCATCTTTTTTCATTGCCTTAATGTGCACTTCATCTCACTCAAAGAAGAGACATCGCACAGTATTCAAAATTCTATGTCTGATTTGTTCCACACAACACCATGCTTTCCAGATGCATCTATTTTCCCACAAATGCCTCCAATTTGTCATTCTCCATAGGCAATTAGAATTCCATTGTATATGATAGCACATTGTGTTTATCCAATCATCTGTGGATGGGAATACAGGTCATTGCCAGGATTTCACTATTATGAGCTGTGCTGCTATCAACATTGGTTGGCAAGTATTACTCTGCTATGGTGACTTAGACTCTTTGGAGAAGACACCAGGCAGGGGATGGCTGGTCTGTGTGAAATTTCTAATTTCAGTTCTTTGCGAGATTTCCTTAAAGGCTGTACTAGTGGGCATTCCCACCAACAGTGTAGGATATTTCCTTTTTCACCAAAACTACACTAGCATTTGTTATTATTTGACTTCCTAATGATCCCCATTCTTTCTGGAAAAACATGGAATATTAGTGCCACTTTAATTTCCATTTTTCTAATAGCCAGCAATGTTCAGCATTTTTCATATATTTGTTAAACTTTTCTTCTGTGAAGTATCTGTTCATTTTTCGACACCATTTCTTGGTCTTTACTTTTTTTTTTTTTTTTTTTTTTTTTTTTTTTTTTTTTTTTTTTTTTTTTTTTTTTTTTTTTTTTTTTGTCTTTTTGAGACAGGGTCTTGTTATGCAGTTCAGGCTGGCCTGGAGCTCACTTTTGCAGCTCAGGCTAGTCTCGAACTCACACTGATCCTCCTGCCTCAGCCTCCCGAGTGCTGGGATTACAGGCATGCGCCACCACGCCCAGCCTCTTGGTCTTTACTTTTAAGGGTTGTTTTTGTTTTTATTTTTTAATTCTTTATATATTCTAGATATAAGTCAGTCTTCTATCATAGGAGTAGCTGGCAAAAATTTTTTCCACTCTGAAAAAAAAAAGAAAAAGAAAAAAGTAGGTTTGAGAGGTGGGCTAAGCACCTGCCTGGCAAGCACAAGGACCTGAGTTTGATCCCTGGTATCACATGGTGTGCCAACACCAGAACCCCAGGTGAACCTTTTGGCCCATGACCAGGCATGGTGGCAGTAGTGACACCCTGTACCAAATTCATCTTTTAAAAACTTTAAAAATAAAAAAATGAATAAAAATAGTCAGCTACTCATCAGAGGACTAATATCTAGCATTATATAAAAACTGAAAAATATTAGGTCCCCAAAAAAAGACTAAAAAGAAAAATGGGCAGCAGAAATGAAGATACTTATCAGAAGAAGAAATACAAATGGCCAAAACGTACCTGAAAAAATATTCAGAGTCTCTGGCCATTACAGAAATACGAATCAAAACAACACTGAACTTTCACCTTACTTTTGCAAGAATGCCCATTTGGAGTCTAAGATTCAAAAACAAAACAAAACAACCCACTGGTGAAAATGCTGTGGCAAAGGAACACTCTTCTATGCTGTAGGCAGAAATGTAGACAGGTACAGCCACGTGGAAATCACCCCTGAGATTGCTCAAAAGAATTAAGCCTATACATTGCATATAATCTGGCTTGAGTATTTTCCTGAAATTCATACCTCTTCCCTTCTACGTCAAACATAACACTCTGCCTCCCTAAAACTGAATTAACTGACAAAAGTTCATAGCTTTGGAAATCAAACAGAACTGGATTTGAATTCAGGCTCCACCGCTACCTAGCTATGTCACTTAACATCTCTGAGCCTAGCTGGCTTCCCTAAATAAAATGATCATAAAGATTACATAAGACCCTTAGATCACTGGGCATGGTGGTGCATGTGTGTAATCCCAGCATTTAGGAGGCTGAGGTAGGAAGATTATTACAAGTTTGAGACCAGCCTGGGCTACAAAGTGAGCTCCAGGCCAGCCTCAACTGCATAGTAAGACCCTGTCTCCAAAAGACAAAAGAAAAGAACCCTAGATAGTGTTCGTAACTACACAGCAATTCTAAGTGCTTACATATGTGGGCTCACTTACTGTGTAAGTCCCCTTATACAGAGATTCAGGAATAAACATTAAGGCACCATTTTACACTGAGGTCTCCTCTACTTCCTTTATAAGCCACTGCTGCCTCCCAGTCAGAAAGATAAAGGTACGCAAGCCAACCTGGAGGTGTCACTAACCTCAGGCAGCTAGGCCTCAAGCCCTTCCAGCCGGGGCCTGAGCTCCCTGAGACAGGCTGCCTGCAGGACCCTGCACGGCCAACCCACAAGCGTGTGTCTGCACCGCAGTCCAGGAGAGCTGGCTTCACTGCCATCAGTGACGTGGTACAAAGCACAGCTCCTCATATTCCAATTGAATGAAAACAACAGACTGAAAGTGAGCTGGCCCCAGCATCTAGCGGGAAACCGCAGTGACTCATAGGAAAGACAAAGACCGGGTAAGCACCAGTGAAAGGCCATGCACTCCCTCATTAACATCACTTGGGGAATGCCAGCTTATGACAGAACAGCCAAAAACATATGGACAGAAATGTCCCAGCCTAATTCCCATCTGGTTCACGAATTTCCTAACTTCTAAATTAGTCACACTAGGAATTGGAGGGAAATGTACCAACGCCCTAAATATTAGGAATCTTTGCATGAGGTATGCATGTGCGTCCCAATTAGCATTGCTGATCATCTGTGAAATGATTATTGGGTAGCTTTGATAAGAGAGCTGAGGCAGGAGGGTCGGTGTGAGTTCGAGACCAGCCTGGGCTACGAAAGTGAGCTGATGGCCAGCCTGAACTGCATAGCGAGACTCTGTCTCAAAAAAAGACAAAAAAAAAAGAAAAGAAAAGAGAGAGAATCTGTTATTAGAGTCTACATGTTGGACCAGAAAACTAGGTCTCCTGAGACAGCAACTGAGACAGGGCATGGTAGCACACACCTGTAGTCCCGGTGCAGGCGAGGCTGAAAACAGGAGGTTCACTACAAGTCTATCTGTACAGTGAGACACTGTAGACCTTGTACATAAAAAAAAGACAAATAAACAAAGGAAATGTCTGGTATATTAGGAATTGTATGCCAAAATATTATCTATTAACTAAATCCAGGACATATTCAACAAAACCAAGAATTCATTTTTATTTTTCTTTTTGCGGTACCAGGGATTGAACTCAGGACCTTGTGCTTGCCAGGCAGGCACTTATGCAGTTGAGCAATCTCCCTGGCCCCATAAAATCAAGAATTCTTAGGAGACAGAGAACATATAGAAAGCACTTTCAGCTCCCCAGAATCTGAAGCTTTTTGCTCCTGGTGAGAAACATTCTGAGGCAGAGAATACCTCCCTCCATGGAAACTCAGGTAGTAGGTAGCAGGTCGCCCAGCTTCCCTCATGGCTTGGGGACTGGAGCATGGCTGGACCCCTTTGGATAGACCCTTCCTCCTCATGTATTGAGCCAGAAGCTAAACAAGGAAGAACCTCTGAGGATAATAGCAGGGCCAGAAACTTCATAAATTCGTTTTCCAGAAGCAGCAGGCACAGCAATCCAAGTGATGACCTTCAGTGCTAGACCTGGCTGGAGATGAGACGGTATGCAGCGTTTGGGCCTAACAGCAGAGGCACAGATCTATTTGTGCCTCTTATGGCGGGGCGGGGAGTGGAGGTGCAGGGCAGCTGGCTCCAAGTCTGGCTTCTTTGTACGTCTAGAGATGATGTCAGATTTCCAGTATTCTTTTAGAAACTATGCTTTATGAGGGCCAGCCAAATAGCTCATCAGATTAAAGCACCTGCAAGCAGGCACAGGGCCAGGAATTCGATCCCTGGACCTGCTGGCCACACCCCCCAGGTGCTCTGAAAAGGCAATTGAGAGTGGGTGTGGTGGCGTATGCCTGTAATCCCAGCTTTTAGAAGATTGCAAACAAGCTGTGAATCTGATCTACTATCGAGAACCTGAACACCCTGTAGTCCCCTCCCTAAAATAAAAATAAAAAAAAAAACACTATGCTTTATGAGATCAGAATCCTGACTTCATCACTGTGTCTACTTCAACAAAATATTACACATATTAGTTCAGCTATGTAGTTGGAGAAATAAGGCAATTTCTTCTAGATTAAGAGAGAAGAGAGTTTAAAGGTACAAGTTTTGCAGTAGCCAGGCAGTTGTCAGCCCTGCAACTATAAAACTGTCTCACTCTTCTGTTGTTGCTGGGACAAATACCCAACCCTCAAAATGAAGGAAGAAAAGGCTTATTCAGCTCACAGTTACTGGAGATTCCAGTCCATACTCAGCTGGCTCCAAGGCAGACTGGCGCAGGGCAGAGAGCAGCAGCTCATGGTGGCGGAAGGCAGCAAGAGCAGAAGAGAGGAGCAGCAGCAATGGCAACAGAGAGCAAGTCTGCCGCCCTTATGCTGCACTCAGGCTGTCCCCCCCAGGCCGGGTGAAGCACTCAAGCCCATAAACCCGTAATCCCAGCAGCGCTCACACCCATAATCCCAGTGGACCGTGAGTTAATCACAAGGTCTAGAAGTCTGCCCCATGACTGCATGAGGCTTAGGGTGGAGGAGAGACAACCGGACACAGCTATAACAAAACTTGGACACTGTCACTTTGAATTGCACAGCGTACTTTGCCGCAGGCAGCGAGTAGCCCTGGCATGGGATGTGTATCAGCCTTTAGCTCTGACCCCATCTTGAATCCTCCCAGCATCACACAGCTTCCAGCCTGCTCTTGCTCCACACGACTGGCCATCTGTGGAACTGGGTTTGGAGAATTAATTCCCCTCCACTGAGAGCATCGAGATCCTAGATCAATTGTAATCCCTTGAACTTCTTTTCTATTCACAATCTTTCTACTTTCTCATCAAAATCTCCTACTTTCATGTTCTGCTTCTTTAAAAAAGGAACTTTTTAAAAATGTGCTTAAAACACATTTTAAAATGCTATTACCACCAAAAAAAAAAAAAAAAAAAAAAGTAGGTGTGGAAGATAATTGACATGGTTATCTGCTTTATGTAGGCTCTCCACCATGAAAACATACATCAAGACAGCACCTCGCACCCTGCAGATACGCACAACCTTTGTATGTCAATTATAGCATAATTCTTTAAGAAAGAGAATATAGGCAGGCCAGCCAGATAGCTCAGCAGACTAAAGTGCCTGCTTAGGCAAGCACTAGAGGATGGGGGTTTGATTCCCATGTCGTGCCAGCCTCAACCCTGGGGCAAGCTGAGACAGCAATTGAGACTGGGCATGGTGGCCAGCGCCTGTAACCCCAGTACTTGGGAAGCTGAAAACAGGAGGATCATTGCGAGTCCCATCTGTGTAGTGAGATCCTGTAGACCCTCTACTAATTACATAATAAATAAATAACTAGAGAGAATACAGGCTAGTATAGCGGTTGATGTGTTGTGTCAACTTGAGGCGTCAGAAGCTTGAGGGGATCTGCTTACTGACTCCATACCCTGGGGCGTGGGTCCCCCCCCACTGGGCAGAAAGGACCTGCCCCAGAGTGACTCAGCATAAAAAGGGTATATAAAGGAGTTGAAGGTCTCTGTGCCCCACATCCACAGTGGAGCTCTGATATTCGAGGTAGAATGTGGGCCTTCGCAGTTGGTGTAGGAGTGAGAGAGGCTCAGTAGATGCCCAAGCTGCTGTTCTTCAGCTGTTCTTCCTAGCTTTCTGTCACCATCAACTGCTGTCATCTGCCTTGGAGCCAGCAGAGTATGGACTGAAACCTCCAGTAACTGTGAGGTAAAGGAACCTTTCCTTCCTTCATTTGGGGTGTTGGTATTTTGTCCTACCAATGAGTAAAAAAGTAACGAAGTCAGCTAGTATATCTCATTTCATCCCAATTCTTAAGAGATAAAATCATAGAAATAAGTTGTTCAAGTGTAAACTATCTTGCTGCACTGGGCCTGTAGCATCTCTCGCAAGCATGAAGGTATCTCTTTTTCTTAATAACTTCTGAGAGAACAGACAACCTTTTGTATGAACTTTGCCTTTGTTCTACCCAAGACAGTAGTGCCTGTTAGACATTCTCACAACAGAGTTTCAGCAATCGGTTTAATCAATTAAAACTCTGTGTCCTCCTAAGCACGAAGGTTGTTCAGGACATAGATGATTCAGGGCAGTGACAGCTAAGAGTACTGCAAAATTATGGTCACCTCCATCTATCAACAGAAAAGTAGGTCCCTAGAGAAACTTAACTACATTGTTCACTCTCATAGCTAGCTCATTACCAGGGGAACAGGACTGCTGGGCCTCAAACCCAGGCACAAGACCTCCAGCTCCGTGCTTTTCCTCTGAACTCCAGTATCCGTCATGGTACCCACCATACCCAGGGCCCCAACCACTTCTGAAGGAAACAGCTCCATTTTGGGCCCCTGCCCAAACCCAGCCCAAGGCAGTCACGGCCCTTTTTTACATCTCTTTCTGTCCCTCAGTGATTAAAGAGAAGTGGCCAACTATCTCCAGAGGGAGCCCATTTACAAGCTAGTCTATGAGAAATTCTAACAGAGAATTTTGAGGCAACAGAGATTATTTCTGCCAGCCAGATTCTAGCTGGGTCTTGTTTCTCCCAGTCCAGCAGCTCCAGTTGACTCAGCCTTTCTGCAATAATCGCCATGTGTGCTATTCTGATTAACTGACTCAATGGACTGACTCTGTTCAATGCTCCGTTTCGCCTCTCGTGTGTAAACATGCCCTAATGCACAAAATACCATGTGCTCTGGAAATTCCCAATAGTCTTGACTCTCATGGCTACTTTTCTTCAGAATCATTTGATTTGTTAAGATCCACAGCCCCATACAATTGTGGTCCTTCTCTCTTTTTTATTCCCTCTTTCCTGTGTGTGATAATGAAGCCAGCTTTGCATAAAAGAATCTTATTTAAGGCTCTCAACAATCCCATAAGGTAAATGCTACCAGGGCCCTATTTTACACATGAAGAAAGCAAAGTGTAGAGAGATGGTGAGGGTTCAGATGAGCTCAGTAGTAGAGGGAGAGAGAAGAGGGCCTATTGGAGAGTCTCTTCTTCTCCTTCTTCTTCTTCTTCTTCTTCTTCTTCTTCTTCTTCTTCTTCTTCTTCTTCTTCTTCTTCTTCTTCTTCTTCTTCTTCTTCTTTTTCTTCTTCTTCTTCTTCTTCTTCTTCTTCTTCTTCTTCTTCTTCTTCTTCTTCTTCTTCTTCTCCTTCTTCTTCTGCTTTCACATTTTGGGGCATTTGTTTATTCTTAAATCAGAGAATTGTAAACTAAGTAACTAGTTGTGGTTTTGAAATGGTTTGTTACTCTGTAATAGTTAACTAAAACATGTACTAAGTAGTAGTTAGCATAACTACTTCACAGACATACTGCCAAATATGTGGAGAATTATTTTGGAGGTAAACCCAATAAGGCCCAACTGCTGCATTAGATGTGGAAGTGAAATGGGAAGAATTAAGGGCGTTGTTTAATGAGGTGAGCTGCTGTGCTGCCACTTGTGTAACCTCCGGGTCATTTCTAACTGGATCTTCCAGAAGCACTTCAAGTTCAACATTTCTACAACTATCCTTATCACTCTTCTCCACGAGATCTGGTCCTCCTTTCAATATTTTCTTTTTCAAAGAATATCACTGTCACTGCTGCTAAGTGGCAGACGCTGAGTAGGAAGGGATGCAAATGAAAGAATAGTTAAAACTCCACTAACTCTGGGTATTCAAATTACCTTTTTCAACTTACTCATCTGTTTACTAGACCTTCAGCTCCATCATCTAACCCTAAGCTTTTCCGCATCAAAGGTTGGGCCTATAATTAGAGCTAACATTTGTTGAGTTTTTTTCCCCTAAAGGTCAAGGCTTATGCTAAGCTATGCACTTTAAACACCTCTCCCACATAATTATCCTAACAGTTTCTTATGAGGTAGGATGGTTACAGACAGGCTTTATTCTTGGCTATGTTTATTACCTGAGGGAAAATATTTATCTTTTCTGTGCCTTAGTTATCGCAGGGGACAAAAGAATAAAGGAGGAATATCTAACTCAGATAAGCTCAAAGGAAGTTCTACAGTGGAGTGAAATGCTGAGTTGAATCTTTGCTCATAAAGTTACAAGAGGGAAAAATGTTGTAGGCAGAGAACAGCCTGCTTCTCTTTTAAGGCCAGGAAGGGAAGCAAAGCACAGAACCTTTTGATAACTGCAGCTTGTCAAGAGCAAGAGTGGCCAGCAGGCTCCGGTGGCTATGCAGGATTGGCAGCTAAGGTAAACAAGGCACCAAGGGCAGGGGAAGATGTGATGTCCAGAGCAAACAGGAGAGTGCATGACCTTTCCAACAGGGTGGCCTCTGCCCAGGTCAAACTCCCTCCCCTTGCCACACTCTACGTGCTGCTGCTCTTCTGTTTTCCCGACTGCTCAGTTTCTACTTTCTGGAGCCTTTGTCACTTGCTGCTTACCCTACCTGTCATGGGTGACTCCTCAATGTCATTTTAGCTCATGGGATTTGAAAGAGGCCTTCCTTTCCTGCCACCCACAAGCCAGCATGACAGTCGCTGGTACTCAGAGCACTTGCTGTTACGCAGAGGTATTCCACTCACTTGCTTGTATACTTCATATGCTTGTCTAATGGCTTATTAAGCATATGATACAAGCTCTATGGAAGGAGAAGACTTTTCCAGAACTTATAGCAATGGCTGACTCATAGCAGGCACCTCATAAAACTCATTCATTTCGAACAAAGAGGTGATACTTTTTACCTTGTACCTATTTCGCATCGAGTACTTTGGGCTCCTGAGATGGATGTGGCAAACATCAGTCAGAATACGAAAGGTAGGTGAGAGCACAGGACCACACAAATGGATGAGAAAAGCCAGTTTATGGGTATGGAACTGAGAGGTCAGGGTCATAGGGAGATTCTTCACAGGAGCAGACAGAAGGAGAAAGGCCGCAGAAAGAGTGATCAGGAGAAGTAGGAAGGGGTTGGGAGCGGTGGTGCAGGCCTATAAGCCCAGTACTCCAAGAGGCTAGCGAGGAGAATGGCGTGTTCAAGCCCAGCCTGAGCCACTTAGCCAGATCCTGGCTCAAAATTTTAAAGGTATATATTTTTAAAATGAGGGTGTACCTCAGTGCAAAGACCATGGGTTCAATTCTTAGTACCACAAGAAAAGAAGCAGGAGGAAAAGAGAAGGAGAAGGGAGGCCAGCCAGATAGCTCAGTGGACTAAAATGCCTGCTTAGGCAGACGCAGGGACTGAGGTTCAACTCCCTCCCCCCACCCCAGCATGTCAGACCATCCCCACCTCCAGGGCACACTGAGATGGCAACTGAGACTAGGCATGGTGGAGGCTGAAAACAGGAGGATCACTGTAGTCTGATCTGTGTAATGAGACCCTGTAAACCCTGTACTAAATACATAAAAGAAAGAAAAAAGAGGAAGAGGAGGAGAAGGAGAAAAGGGAGGAGGTAAAAGGTGCTGGGGAAACCAGGACAGTAGCATCAGGAAGGCAGAGGAAGGCACTGTCCACCATGCACACGGAGACCACTAGATAACCTGTTGCTGGTTGACTGCAGTAGGCACCAGGCCCCCAGGTCGCCAAGACTTCTGGCACTCCTTCATCTTATTTTTGCACCTTGCTGAATAAACCTTCTGCTATTTATTTGTCATCTGTGTTTCTATGATCTTTTTTTAACCTTAGTCAAATAAGCTTTCTTTCATTTTCATCTTAAGGTAAACAAAGTTCCATTCCTACATTACTGTTCCTCTTTTCCTATAAAATTATTTTTCTAAGCCAGGCATGAGGATGCATACCTGTAATCCCAATACTTGGGAGGATCACTATGAGGTTGAGGCTAGCCTTGGCTACAAAGTGAGTCCAAGGACAGCCTGAACTATATAGCGAAATTCTGTCTCAAAAGACAAAAAAATTAAAACTTAAAAATAAAATTATTTTTCTATCAACAAGACATCTACCATTCTTATATTCTGGTTCTGATCCTGATTCTTTGCCTCCAAAATCATGGTGATACCATGAGCCTATAATTTTCATTCTGTATTATGTGAACATTAAAGACACACATATCTCCTGGTAATATATATCTATTACATTTGTATATAATATATAATATATATAAATATATGTGTTTATATAGAATATATATTATATACATAAACATATCATAATTACAATTTCATAAAGGAAGGACATATGCAATATTCTTCATTCTTTTTTTTCTGTTTTTCTGGGGGGGGTTTGTTTTGTTTCGTTTTTTTGTTTTGTTTTTGTTTTGTTTTTGTTTTTTGTTTTGTTTTGTTTTGTTTTGTTTTATTTTTGTCTTTTTGAGACAGGGTCTCACTGTGCAGTCCAGGCTAGCCTTGAGCTCACTTTTGTGGCCCAGGCTGGTCTCGAACTCGCACTGATCCTCCTGCCTCAGCCTCCCAAGTGCTGGGATTACAGGTGTGCCGCCAGGCCCAGCTAATATCCTTCATTCTTCATAGGGTGTTAAGCCTGGCTTCTCTAATAAGGTGACATTTGGGCAGACATCTGAAGGACATTAGAAAGTCTTGCAGTTATTTGGGAATGGGTGTTCCAGAGAAGGGAAACAAAAGCAAGAATGGGTGGTGTAACTAAAGAGTGAGAAGAGAAAATGGCAAACATTGAGGAGTTGGCAGATGGAACAAAGACAGTAGCATCTACTTTCAGTTTAGGGCTTATCCAAGCCTGCCTAGGAAGTAGGGGTTCATCCATGCAGTGCCTGACACTTAGTAGCTACCTGAGAAACATTTGGTGAGTCAATGAAGCCTGAAGGTGGGCAGAAAATTATCTTAAGAACAAAGATCTGGGGCATCCAGGTGAAAGGACCCCTAACTCAGGCAGGTCTGGCCCTTGTTTCTACCTGATTCCAGATTTTCTTTAGTGTTTTTGCCAAGGGTGTCATTTACAGAATTTCTAAAAAATAGTTTATTTAGGACATAGACTGGGGCCTGCCAAGGTGGCTCATGCCTGTAATCCCAGCACTCAAGAGGCAGAGGCAGGAGAATCACTGAATTCAAGGCCATCCTGGACTACAATGTGAGCTCAAGGCCAGCCTGAACTGCATACTGAAACCCTATCTCAAAAAGACAAAAAAAAAAAAAAAAAAAGATACAGATTCGGTATCTTATTTTATGATTCTGAAACTAGTACTAGTACTAAGCACACACTTATTTTATGGAATTACATCAAAGAAGGCAATGGAATATAGCTATAAATTGAAAGAGAATAGGGAAAAATGGTGGGGTAGTTGGTAATCTGGAAGAAAGAATTAAAGGTGATTTTTTTAAAAAACTGTACCTTACTTGAAAACTTGCCACAAGAAGCATGTATTCCTGCTATAATTCAACACATTAGCATACTGGAAGGTACCAGATTTTAAAATCAGAGAACTCATCTTTCATTTTTTTTCTTCTGTAGATAAGCTGACATTTTTAGAACTTGATTTTACTATTGGCCAGCCCTACAAAAAGTCTTAGAAAATGACAGCTCCTGCTTTTGTACATAAAGAATTGACCACTAAGAAAATATAAGCAACTATACAGGCCCAAATCATACCAATATTTAGGTACTCCCCTAGCACAAAAATGGCGATGCATTTCATCAAGACAGTGTCTTTTTGTAAACAAACTGTCCAACTAAACCACACTGATCATCTATCTATTTCTTGTTATTATCCCAAATAAAATGATAAGTGTCTGGATTCCTCCAACAAGATCTCCATTACAGCCCAGAAAAGACAGATAAACAAACGGGAGCTCCTGAGAGTGATCCAGAAGGCCTAGCCTTTCTCAATAAACCTCTACAGTTGTGCATGTAGAACTCAAGCTGCAGAGCAGGACAAACATTTCAGGAGACTACAGACATTGTCGCAAATAAGGTAAATGTTTTAACACAAATAAAAGACCATGTTGGGCTGGGATAGCTCTGCAGCACAAACACCTGCCTGGCAAGTACAAGGTTCTAAGTTCAATTCCCAGTACTGCATGCTGGGCAGGGCATGCCATGCTGGCCCCAAAACTGGACATGGTGGCACACTCCTATAATCCCAACACTGGGGAGGCTGAGACAGGAAGATCACTATGAGTCCAAGCTGTGTAGCAAGACCCGAAAGAAAGAAAGAAAGAAAGAAAGACCACCAGGAATCAGCAATAGATGAATGGCTCTTCTATGCCCAAGGCATAGCCTGACTGCCTTCTGCCCATGGATGTAAACTGCCCAGCAGGCAGATCACAGAATAGAGAGGGCAGAGCACACATAACTCCTTTAAGTTCAGAGCTCACTTTCACCAAATCCCTGATATGTAGCCTGTAAAAATCATTAAAAATTATCAGACAGTGGCACCCTGTGTACCTCTGTACCCTAATCAGTCCCCACCCACACACACATGCTATGCTCCACGATTCCCACCTGGTGGGAAGAGGCCTTTCTGAGTCCTGGTGGACAATGTTTGGCTAGCTAGCTTTTCTAACTTAATTGGTCCAACAGTAGCTGGTAGTGTAAAACTTCCTCCAACCTCCACTTTAACAGTGAAGGTGAGTCCTTGGAACTACCTAGATTGGCGGTGTCTACTGTGTCCACAGCATCTTAGTCAGGAAGCTGCCTTGCCTGCCTTACACTGGACACCACAGCCAACCTGGGCCCTTGCTGACCCACTGCCAACACAGAAGTCTCTAGCAGCAGACTGACTCAGCCATGAGCCTGCCCTGCTGGTGACTCGCCTCGTCAGCCAGCTGCGGCCCTTCTCCCAGGGCTCACGCTTCTCCTTTTCTGTTGCGGCCTTCACTTTTGGTTTGTGGGATTGCTTTGTTTTACTTTGCTGGCCTGTGGACTTAGTCTTTTCAATTTCGTTTCTTTCTTTCCCCGTCTTTTTTCCTTTCTCCCACCCAAGCCCCTTCTACCGCTGCCTCAGCAGAAGGTTTCTGGTCAGGCTTCCCCATGATTAGTTCTCCCAGTCCCCAGTTCCTTTCACGTTGAGTTCTGCCTTGCTCACCCTGTCCGAGACTGAAGTCCTGACCCTCAGCTCCTATGCCCATGTCCTCGCCACCCTCTAACAATGTAGTGCCTAAAGAAGCAACAGAAATAGGGACAGTCTCTGGGTGCCCCGGCTGTCCCAAGCTATCGAGACAGCCAGAAGAACTGACCCTGCAGGAAGCAAGACTGAGTTCCTGTCTCTGTGGAACCTACCTGCTGATGTGGGGAGACAAGCAATAAGACAGATAAGCAAACATAATTCTAGCTGATGAGCCTGAGAAAATGTGACAGCTCTACCTGCCCCCTGCCTGTAGCCGGCAGGCTGGGAAGCAGGCGATGTCCACTTCCTTATTGCATCTCCCTGCTAGCCCAACCCTCATTGTTCCCGGCAAAGAAGTTCCTGCCAGAATCATCATAGAAGAGGAGCCCAGAGCTTCTGACTACTAAGTTGTTAACGAGTGACTTCTTACATCCATCGCGGCTGTGAACCCTTGAGTAACAATGGGATCTCCCCATCCACATGGTCACGGGAATCTTCCCCTGGCTGGGAAGCCCCAGAATCCACATGTGAAGTTCACAGGAGGCCTTTAACTTCCTCTTCTTTGCTCTTGGAAAAAAAAAAAAAAAAAAAAAAATGGGGCTGGGGAGTAACAGCCAGCTATTTATAGAACACAACAGAAAAGGGAGGGACAAAACACATCATCAATACATGTAGCCTTTTTAAAAGTGTTACTGAAGGGCAGGCCAGGTAGCTCAGCAGATTAAAGTTCCTGCTTAAGCTGACGCAGGGACCCGGTCAGATCCTTGGCCTACTGAGCCAGCCCTGCCTCTGAAGTGGGCTGAGATGGCCCATGAGACTAGGTGGTGAGGTGTGCCTGTAATCCCAATGCTCGGAAGTCTGAAAAACAGGATCACTAAGAGTCCAGTCTGTGCAGTGAGACCCTGTAGACCCTGCACTAAGATACACTTAAAAAAAAAGAAAAAAAAAGTGTTACTGAATAGTGAATTCAAGCACCCAGTTTTTTGGGTGTTTTGTTTTGTTGTGTTTGGTGGGACTGGGGTTCAAACTCACAACCTTGCACTTGTCAGGCAGGCACTTGTGCCACAGAACTATCTCCCCAGGCCCCAAGCACCCAGTTTTAAATTCAAAACCTAGGAAAAAACATAGATAGTAAAAAGTAAATCTCTTAAATGCTCTCTTTCTTTCCAGTTACCTAATTCTTCTATCCGTGTACAACCAGGGCTATCTGTCCCTTGGGTGTTCATCAGAGATAGTAGGGACACGGGGAAGAGAGGCTTTTCATAAACATCAGTATGTTGTAAACACTGGTCTTCAGCTTCCTGTGTCAGTAAACTATGTCTTGAAGTTTATTCCATATATACAAAGTCACTCTATAGTTTTAATAGGAATCTATATTTTATTCAAACAGCTCCTTATTAATGTACATTTAACTTTTTTTTTTTTTTTGGTCCTTATGAATCATACTCTAGCTAATAGTCTAGTAGTGCCTAAAGAAGCAACAGAGGTAGGGACAGTCACTTAGGTGCCCCGACTGTCCCAAGCTATCGAGACAGCCAGAAGAACTGACCCTGCAGGAAGCAAGACTTTGAAAGGCAACACAGCCTTTCAAAAGAAGATGTATTCTAATCTGAAAACTCCCTTAATTTGAACTATCTCATTTGTAATATTCACCGCCAATTTACTTTTCAAACAATACATACTTCTAGAGATAAAGAGGATATTTTAGTATACCTGGTTTAAAAGAAAAACCCTAAACCTTCTTGGCAAAGTGGACTGCTGTGCAGTGGCAGGTCTTACTTTTGTTAAGATGGCAAGATGTCACCTTGGCTGAATTTTGTTTTCTAGAGGAAGTGTTTATTGTTTTCAGAATTCCTATATTTGGCAAATGTGGTGAAAGTAGGACAGTCACCCTGTCCAACTCAAGTAAAAAAAAAAAAAAAAAGACCCCAGCAAGGAACCATATGACACTAACCTATTGAAAAGCTTCTGGTTCTGGCTTTCTGGTGGCCTTTAACAAATGCTGGGGGTTGTGGGGGAGTCATGCGGCTGGAATGGAATCTTGTGGTTACCCATGAAAACAAAGAAGCCCAGAGATTGGTTAATAGCACGTATCTCGTGTCTTCTAGTTTCCTTTCCCCAAGAACTCAGGACTAATAAGCAACGCTCTCCAGTCACTGGTACTCACAGGCAAGAAAATGTCTATCCTGTATAGAATATGTGCTTAGTAAGTGGGCTTTTTCCCCCACTGTGGAGTAATGATGAAAAATGAGCCTAAACAATTTATAGCTCATTGGAATTAACCAGAAGTTCTCTGAAAGATGTGGAAGAAATTGGGTGAAACGTCACAGCAGTTACTTGGATATGTGTGTGAAGCCTTTGCCTAAAGGAAGTAGATTTCTCGATAAAGAGCTGAAGATGAAGACATATCAGAGACACTGTTTTACTAAGGTAAGTGTTTGGGCAAAAATGGTGAGGTACAAGACTTGGAACAGAAGGAGTCACTTTTTTAGCCCCAAGTGTACCTACAGGGTCCCAACATTTCCAAGTAGAAAACTCTCCCAAGGAGATTTCTACTGGGAAAAATCTCTGGATAGAGCCAAAAGTATTTCCTATGGCTGTATAGTGGTTTTGAACATTAGTGTGACCTGTCTGTCTCAGGTCATCTTAGGCAATGTGGAGGCTGGGCAACTGGCAGTTCTATACTATCACAGCTGTGGTGGGGCAGACTAGCAATGTGCAACTATCTTGTATGGCTCAAATATGAATATAGAGCCTGCTACTATGTTGGGAGCTGCATTACATGAAGGCGAAGCATGGCCTTTCTCCTTTCAACCATCTGTTCCTTACAGAGCATCTGCTTTTAAAAGAGGCAGTCCCAAGATACTGTCTACTGGGGAGCCCCAGCCACTTGAGTTCTTTAATTACTTACAATTCCAAGTTGCAATTTAAGGTTCAGATTTGGTTTTATAACAGAAACATGATTTTGCTATCCAACTAGCAGAGGAGGAGTTGTATGTGCCCTGTGCCTATTGTAATGCTTAATAGACACTGAGAACTGGATCCTCAATTTCAGCATTTACAGAATGGAGTTAGATAAAGTAACCTCTAAATTTTCTATCGTCATTTTAATACCAGGCTGGGCATATAGATCACTGGTCATGATCCGCTTGTTTGCAGCCTCCCAAGGGTTGGAATTAGAGGCACGGGCCACCACGCCCATTCTCAATTGATATCTCAGTGCGCTCTGGGGGCGGGGCCAGCACGGCAGGCCCCAGAGCTCAAATCCTGGCCCCTGTGCCTGCTTGCTGAGCTATTTGGCCAGCCCTGAAACCTTTCTGTAAATTTTTGTTTCTTTTTTTTCAAAAACCATGCTACTAATGCTGTCTGAAATTATAAAAATTTCTCTCTTTGTAGTCTCTTTTCTTTTCTTTTCTTTTTTAAACAAAGATTTTTTTTTCTTGTTTCAGAACTTTTGTTTGTTTATTCATTTATTTATTTTTATGGCCGGCTCAGCCTGCCCTGAGGGCAGGACTGGCACAACATGTGGTGCCGGGGATCGAACCACGGTCCCTGAAGCTGCCTAAGCTTTCCGAAGCAGGCACTTTAGACCACTAAGCCATCCTGCCAGGCCCCTGTAGTCTCTTTTCTAAGTAAAGACAACTTATAGTTAAATAAAAAGATAATACAAATGGAAATATCGAATGCCCATTTAATGCAGCATCATAAAATGTTTTATTTTCTTACAAATATTTTTCCAACTCTGATTTACAAAGATGAACTGATGTACTTGGTTATTGTTATAGTAGAGATCATTTAAAGTTTTCATACTCTCTCAATAGCAAACTCTTATGAAATTCTCTATCTTTCCTATAAAGTACTACTATATCAATTCCATGTGCATATCCTAATATTACCTTAATTACATGCCTAAAGCCAAGTGATTTTAAACATTTTAAATAGTCCTCTGCCCCGTCATTGACCCATTTACCAATTTGTAATACACCAGGTTTCACATCTTCAACCATAAAGTCATTTTGAACTTCTCTCTTAAGTCCTTCTTCCTCAAATATGTTCACAAAGCCTCTGCAACTATCGACATCATTATGTCAGTTGTGTTGTACTAGCTTCAGATTTGCTTCCCACTCCTTTCTAAACTATACAGCAACGTCAAAGTCTTGATCTTCCTAAAACAGAACATCATCTTCTGGAAAAACCCATTACAGATTCTCCACTGGCATACAGGCTATGTGGGACCAAGTGTGTGTGTGCATGTGTGTGTGTGTGTGTGTGTGTGTGTGTGTGTGTGTATGTGTGCACGCACGCACATAAGCACACCGTTGCTTTGCAAATCCCTGGGATCGTGTCCTACTTTCTTCTCTTGGTTTTGGCTAGCACACTTTCCCCTGTTTCCCTGGCATTCTTTACTGCTGTTGGTTCCACAGATGTGCCATGCCCTACGATCCTACTTATATTCACAGTGTGCAATCCAAATCAAATTCCCCCACTTTCACTGAGCTATAAAAGGCTCAAGCAAACAGCATCCAACATTGTCAGTTCTAACAATAACCCACTACTATATGGGCTATTGCAACACTACTTTCTCTTACTTCATTATATTTATTTTGGTGGGACAAGGGTTTGAACTCATGACCCTGCACTTACCAGGCAGGCACTTGTGCCACAGAACTATCTCCCCAGCCCATTACTTCAATGAGAAGAAATATTTGTACATTGCTATAGTGTTTACAAAAGTTATCATGTCTGCATCTTGTACTCTGAACTACTATGAAGACAACAATATTCATTGCATCAGTTATTGTGGCTGTCCTACTAACGTGTTTTGAAACTGTCTCAATGTTATTTCTTATTAAAAGTAATAAAAAAGAAAAAATAAATTAAAAAAAGAATTCCCCCCTTGCAAAGCCCACACTAACCTCTATATCTTACCCATTCCTATGTGTAGTGATTTTCTGTCTTCTAACACCTTTTGCTATTTACTACATTTGACCCATTTTATCCACTTTGGTTTTAATTTTCATGTGGTTTTAGCTCCCCAACTAAATAATAAAATACTTAAGGGCCACTGCTATATCTTATTCACGTCAGGGTTTTGATTTTAGAGTCAAACCACCTGAATTTGTGTCCTGGTACTCTTACTTACTGACTGCAATCTTGTTCTTTGTTTTCTTGTCTGTGAACTGAAAATGATGATGGGTCATCTCTTATAGGCATTTGTAGGTATGACAGGACATAATGCATTTTTGTGGAGTGTCCACTGTGAGACACAGGACAAGAAGTAAGCTGTGTGAACAGTATGTTGTGGAATAGGGAAACTTCCTGGCATTGCTAAAAATGCACACCACAGAGACTGCCATTTACAGTTGTCAGCTAACCAGCCTCTGTCACATCCACTCCAGAGACTCTGAGGGTTTTTCCAAATGGACAAGGGAAGCTTTCCTTTTCATACCAATAAGACTTGGTCCTGCTTTAGCAGGCATGGTGCCAGTCTACCTAGACTCTTCAAGGTGATGCTAAAAACATGGGCCACAGGAGCTCCTCTCCTGCCTGTTGTTTTATTAAGTAGATCCCAAGGCTAGCCTACTAGAAGTGAGAAACCTTCATATTACAAGTTCAGGCAACGTTCCCTGGGCATTGGCAGGAAGGATGTACTCAGGTGGATTTTCATGGATTTACTGTTTGTATTGGTTTCAGGCCATAATCAGCTGGCTTGTGGTAGTGGGGATGGTAGAGGAGGCTTAGCTTGTGGCATAGCAGTGTGGAAGGAGAGGGAGGGAGGGAGGGAGGGAAGGAGGGAGGGAGAAGGGAGAAATGAGGGAGGGAGGGAGGGAGGGAGGGAGGGAGAGAGAGATCCTCTGCGATACACCCTGGTGACCTACTTCCTGTGGCCAGGATTCACCTCCCAAATTACTAATCCACCGCTGAGTATAATGATTCCATGATCGAATCACCCCCACAAGTCCCAGTTATGAACACGTGAGGTTTTGGGGGAAATCTAAATATAAACCATAACAGGAGTTAAAATGCATTAAACTGGGAACTATAAAGTCTGAGCTCCAATACACACCGCGAATATCACTACCATTGTGTAGTCCAAGAGCCAGACTTAAACCATCAATGCCCTATTGAAAATAGTTCAAAGGCAAGAAAAAATTGTTAAAGGCAAAAAGTGAGTCAGAAGGCATTAATTGTTTTGCAGGAAAACAAATATGTGCTCTGGGTGCAATAGATACGGATTTTTTGTACATTCTTTGCAGGTAAACTTTTTAATCTGAATTTTTCAGTGAATACACCTGATTATAATAGCTGGCTCACCTAAGTTGAGTGTTAGACAAGATAATGTTTTTAAGGCAGAGTGGCACATTGCAGAGACACAAGCCACCTAGTGTCCAGCAGATACATCTTGCCCGGGGCTAGGAGCGAGGCTGCGGGTGACTATCCTATAAGCGGGTGAATAAGACGACGGTATTGGAACGTTTCTGAAATGGTGACCTAGATTGCACTAGTGTTCAATTCCCAGGAGCAGGAAGGCTCTCAGCCCTTAGACTCTGTCACTCTGGCAGACTCAGGTGCAAAGGGGGCTATTCTCCCCAGCCCCCCACCCCCCCGAAAGAGATCTGGATGTATCCTGGTTTTATTCTCGATGTTCACACGATTGCCATTTTCTATAAAGCTAATTTCCTTGCGGGAAGAAGTCCTTCCCCAGAGTGAAATCTCAACCGCTTCATTTGCCTAAACTCCCTCACGGGTCTCGCCCAGGCAGGGTGTGGTCTTTTCTCCTTTCGGAAAACCGACTGTGAGTAAACAAGCCCGGGGGAGCCCGCCGCGAGCGGGCGGATCTGCCCGGCCGCCCGCCCGGCCGCGCTCGTGCGGGCGGCTGCGGGGAGATGGTGCTGCGGCCGGCCGGCCGGGCGGGCGGCGAGGGGCGGCGGCGCGGGGACCCCAGGCTAGGTGAGCGGGGCAGGTCGCGGCGGCTCCCGCCGCCTCTCCACGCCTCCCGGGTTTTCCCCCTGCTCGGGGTTTCCTGTTTCAGTTCTCGGCGATCTCCAGCAGCAGGTGCTGCTCCGCCCGCGCCGGCTCCAGGGGCGGCGGGAGCGGGGAGCGGGAGCGGGCAGCCGGGGCGCAGCGCAGCGCAGCGCGGCGCCGGGGTCGCTCTCGCCAGCCGGGCCCCGGCGTGAGGCCGGCGGCCGGGCGGCATGGGGCAGCCTCCCGCGCGCCCCGAGCGCTAGCGGCGGCCGCGGCGGCCCAGGGCCGAGAGGGAGCAGCCGCCGCCGAGGCGATGGCCGCGGAGCGGAGCCTGCACGTAGGTCGGGCAGCGGCGCGGCGGGAGCGGGAGGACGGGTGGGCCGAAGCGGCGGGGGCCAGGGCGAGGGCCCGGGCGGCCTGCCCGCCCTTCCGCGCGGGTCGGCGCCGCGGCCCCGGGCTCGTCCTCGGCCAGGGCTGGGGGCGCCGGGGCGGGCGGCGGGGGACGGCGGGCAGCGGGAGGGGAGGCCGCGCCGGCCCCCGGGCCGCCCGAGGGCGAGGGAGCCGCCAGCCCCGCCGCCGCCCGGGGGTCAGGAGCGGGGAGCGGGGTGCAGCCCCCCGCGGGCAGCGCGCCCCCTCCGGGGCGGCGTGCGGGGCCGGGCGGGGTCCGCGGCCTAGCGCCCGGTCGCTCCCCGGCCCGGCCCGGCGCGGCCGCGGAGCCCGGAGCCGGCTTGGGCGGCCCGGAGAGAAACGGACCGGCGCGCGCCGCGGGCTGCGGCTCCCGGGGCTCCGCGGCCCGGCCCAGCCGCCGGCCCTGGGCCCGGCCCTAACGCTCCCCGCCGCCCACGCCCCGGCTCCAGCCCTTGCCCGTCCCCGGCTGCGCTCCGGCTGTCTGGGCTGCTCCACGTTTCGAACTCGCTACGGAGAGGCGTTAGGAATACAACTCTGAGAAGGGAATCCCGCGCCTCTGTCCTCGGCTGCTTTATCTTTTACCCCTTAGCGCCTCTAAAGCCAGTTGCTTCCGAGTACTGCCTGTTCAGACCGCGATCCTAGGCATTTGGGTGTCGGCGGACGCTGCTGTTTGGGGTCTTCGAGGTTTGTGATCGAGAGGGGAAACACGAATCCAAATTTAGGGAAAGTTTTCCTATTGGTTGCAAGGTTGTGCTGGAGTAGGGCCAGGCGCATCGGGCACTTCCCTGATTTTTTCCTTTTTACCTCTTATAATGTATGCAGTGATACTCGGGCCTCAGGACTATGTACTTAGAAATTTGGGAGGGGGGAGTTGTTCAGTTCTTCAGTTATATTTTCTTCATTGCATTTTTTCTCATGCTAATAGGAACAGAAAACAGATATTCCTCAGACACATTTCTTAGGCTTTCCCAAAACCGTGAGAAGTCACACGTAGAGTATGACTTTGGTTTACTCCTTAATCTTCTGCCTATACGATTAATTTTAGTAGCAATTTCTTCATTTTAGTGTTCTCTAACAGAATATTCTCTATGTAGATAGCATCACTAAGGACTTATAAGATTAATCGTTCCCTGACAAGCCCAGGATGATGCCTGATTCAGACTTGTGCCTTTCTTCCCTTGATTTCTGCCGACTTGCATACTCATTTTATGTTACCGAGATCGATCCACTGCTGAAAGGTACTGTCAAAGCGTAGGATGGTCTACAGACTTGGAATCCATAATTCAAAATATTTTAGTGTTTCTGTTTAAAGAAAGAGTTTTATTTTGAGAGTAAGTCAGAATTTTACTTTTCATATCTGTTCATCACAACAAACATCACCAAAATAAAAAGAACTTTCAGGGAGTGTATGCAAATTGGACCCCAGATTTTATACACGATAGACCCTCTCTGCCCTTAACCCAAAATAAACTCGTGAATAAAACAATAAAGACATCAACTACTCCCACCCAACCCGGAATTGAACTTAGGCTGCAAGCACTTATTCTACTAAGCTATGTCCCCAGCCCAGGGTCACCATTTTTAACCCCCTATTTAATAATGAAAATCTACTGGAACTATTTTAGTATAATGGAAAATGTTAAGGGTTAGGAAACAGACACTGGGAATGTTTGTATGCAGATAGTTTTATTAGTCATTTCCTTTTACTCGATTTTTGTTTTAATTACTAGAATAATAATATTTTATATTGCAGCCTTCTCTGTAGCTGTTTATTTAATAGATTACATCTTCCAAATTGAACCCTGAGTGGGTAACAGAAATTATTTTTAAAATATTTTTATTGTACTGTTCAAGTGTACCTTGCCTTCATCGTGACAGACCATGATACTTTTTTTTTTTTTTTTTTTTGGCTTTTTGAGACAGGGTCTCACTGTGCAGTTCAGGCTGGCTTTGAGCTCACTTTTGTAGCCCAGGCTGGTCTCGAACTCACAGCGATCCTCCTGCCTCAGCCTCCCAAGTGCTGGGATTACAGGCGTGAGCCACCACGCCCGGCGACCATGATACCTTTTACATTTATTTTAACTATAACACATGGAAAAGTGTTGTTGTCCTTTTATACCCATGTAATGTTTTTCTTTTTTTTTTTTTTTTTTTTT
>PVJA010010601.1:0-19782 GCA_004027025.1 Myocastor coypus | reverse complement strand
GCTATAGTTAGTATTGGTCTGTGTGCTGGGCTGAGTTCCTAACTTCTAAGAGAACAGGGCTCGAAACAGATAGAACCTAATGCCAGGCAGAACCCTCTAAGCATGCTAAGTGCAGAAAGGTGAAACACAGATCCTGGGCAAGGCCTCAGAGGTCAGATTCCAGTAGGTAGGTGGGACTCGTGGCCAGGCTAGCAGTGTTTGCACTGCAGAGAATGGCAGCAGCGAAGGAGGGCACAGTGGGGTCAGTGTCCGGGGTGCTGGGCACCTGTTTGGCATAATGAAGAGGACAGTGGAGTCTCAGGCTGTGATTTCTATCAGGAAGAATAATATTAAATAGTCATTGAATAATACAAATATATTAGATCAGGATATCCAATTTAAACCTAACACTGAGATTCTGGGACTTGATCTGAATTCTGAAATTTGCTTTGAATGTTGTAAAATAATTTCTTGAGTTGAAAATGCTGTTATCTGCCTCATGGGCCTGCAATGGATCCGTGTAACCATGGCAGAAGTGCCCGTGTACCCAGGCTGAGTTCCTATTAAAGCAAATATTAAGGTCTCTGTAGCCCAATAAAAGTACGCTCACCTCCTGTAAGCTGTAAACAGTATGATAGAATTATCTAAACAAGATGCATCATTTTTTGTTTGTAGGTTGGGAATGATATTGTTCGTAGAGGCTTGAGTTCTACTTCTCTGTTGTATAATTTCTACTAAATACTTTTTTAGAGTATTAAAAATATTTCAAAGTTTTTTCCTAAGAATGTGATGTTTTACTAACCATCCTGTTTCTTACAAACACTGCTTTCCACCTAGTATTTTAGTATTCACAATCCTGTCATTGAACATCTCAGTAACATTTCTTGCTTTCTGTTGGTGTTTTGGGATGGATTCCTAGAAGTAAATGACCAAAGGCAATAAACTTTAAGGTTTTTGTTAGTTAAGAAGCTTTTTGACCAAAAAACAAAAAAAAAGTTGTATGGATTGTGTACCCATTAGCGAAAGAGTGCTTCTGCCCCATGTTTGAACTCACTATTAAATTTTAATATTTGTGACAATTTGTTAGATGAGCTTTATTAATATCCAATTTTAATTCTGATCCTCCTATTTATATTTTGGAATGAAGGGATACACACTCATTAAGTGCAGAGAAAAGTAAGACGAAGGCTGGGGAGATAGCTCAATAGGATAAGCGCTTACCTGGCAAGTTAAGGGCCTGAGTTCAATCCCTAGTTCCACCAAAAAATAAGAAGTAAGACTGGGTGAAATCATACCCAGAAATAATTGACAAAAGTGTTTTCATATTCTTCAAACTACTTTTTGTTCATATTGTTACACTTTACAGAGTTGACATGTACATTTTAAGTAAAAACAAATCACAAGCATTTCCTAACTCCACAGCAAAATTGTTTGCTCTGTTCTCCGTTTTCAAAACACAGCAGAGTACTGTACATTTTTCTCCATGATACTTGCATATTAGATGCTAGCTATTTCTTCATTTTTTTCTGTGTTTCATGTCTCTACTTTACATATATTTTAAAAATAGAGAAACTCCTACCAAGTACATTGTATTTGCCGAAAGTATTAACCAGTATTGCTGGACCTCCTACTTTCCTCTGCTTTTTTATCTTGCTAATAATCTTTAGGTTCCCTCAAGGTGAGCATTGTATGTTCCGCATCATTTTATTTTATTTTATTTTATTTTATTTTATTTTATTTTTTTGTCTTTTGGAGACAGGGTCTCGCTATGCAGTTGAGGCTGGCCTTGAGCTCACTTTTGTAGCCCAGGCTGGTCTCGAACTCATACCAATCCTCCTGCCTCAGACTCCGGAGTGCTGGGATTGCAGGCGTGAGCCACCATGCCCGGCTCCACATCATTTTTGACACATAGTAGTAGGTGATGTTTCATGCATATTAATGTGTTTTAATTCATGTATGTGTTCTAATTACTTAAAAAGCCATGCACACTTTAATGAACTCTGCTAGTGGTTATAAAGAACAAAAATATGATGGCTAAAAGATGCAAAACCACAACTTGCACACAAACATCTAAAAATTAATTTGCAATGTACCATGTGATTTCTTTCTCTCTTTTTTTTTTTTTTTTGTATATATTTTTTAATTTTTTGCAGTACCAGGGATTGAACTCAGGATGCTATGCTTGCCAGACAGGTGTTTATTTTACTGAGCTATCTCCCCAGCCCACCGCCCACCATATGATTTCTTAAGAGGCAATATGTATTTGCTTTTTTTTTTTTTTGGTACCAGGAATGGAACTCAAGAACTTGCATTTGCCAGGTGGGCATTGCTATATCCCCAGCCCCATTTTTGCCTTTTAATACAATTAACCTTAATTACTCTTTTTAGCATAGGTCATTATAAAAGTGAATTTTCCTGAAATTCAAGTCTTTAAGACCAAAACATTTTAACTATTTTAAAGAGAATAACTGACTCACAGAAGCTCAGGTTACTGAGATTTCTAATTGACTCACAGAAGCTCAGGTTACTGAGATTTCTAATTGACCCTAAATATCAGTACTTGTTACATTCTTTGTTGTTTGAGATGATAAGGGGTAGCAGGATTCAGGTGTGCGTGCGTGCGTGTGTGTGTGTGTGTGCGTGCGTGCGTGCGTGCGTGCGTGCGTGTGTGTGTGTGTGTGTGTGTGTGTGTGTGTGTGTGTGTGTGTTTCTTTCTTAGGGCTCAAGCTAGTGACCTGGCCCGAGCTTTAACATTAATCCTGTTTATTTGGAAATAGGATCTTGCTAATCGCTAAATTGTGCAGGCTGGGTTTGAACTTGCAAGCCTCCTGCCTCGGCCTCAGAGAGCGTTGGGGTTGCAGACATGGTCACCACCCCCAGGTTAGAAATCAGTTATTTATATTAACTCATATCCATGATTTGAGCTCTTCTGTCCTCAGTGTCAGCAGTTCTTGCCTGACATCATGGCCTTCAGTTTGCCCTTGACATCTGGGGTCACCTGAAACTGGATGACAACATTTTATCTGAAATAAACAGCAATTGAAGGCCTGCAAGTCTGAACTCTATAAAGAAAGTAGATAGGGCCTCTGGCATGAGCAAGGCCTAGATTTGAACCCTCACTTTGCCATTTTCGGGCTGTGACAGGAGGCAGTTTCTCTCTTGATTTCTCACCTGTCAAACATTAATTTGCAGAGTTGTTTTTATTAATTCAAGCTAATAAATAAATACATTTATTTATTTATTTTTGTGGGACCAGTGTTCAAACTCACAACCTTGCACTTGCTGGGCAGGCTATTTCCCCATCCTCTCAAGCAAATAAATTTAAAAGCAGTACCTGATAAGAATTATGAAACGATTAAGTATATACTTAGATCATTTCATAATTATTCAGCATTATGAAATGGCCTAAGCTGGACATAGCATCACACCCCTGCAGTCTTAGTGAGAGGCCGGGGCAGACAGGCCAGCCTGGGATACACAGCAAGTTCAAGTCCAGCCTGAGCTGTGTAGACTCTGTCTCAAAAATAACAAAATGAAAAAATGATTTGGCAGTACCCACTGATTTGACTGAAGAGCTGTTACTTGTTTCATCTTGCTCTTATCCCCTTACTGTTAGTTTGGAGTAATTGGAATTCAGAAATATGAAAATTGTATAAAATCAAAGTATCTTATTGTTACCAATATGCCAATTTATGTTTTAAATTTTTCAAAGGGCTTTCAAATCTTCATGGCTTTTAGGGTGAAGCTATAATTAGCTTTTGTTCTTTAGTCATCCATACTCATTTCCTATTCAAAATTGTGTGGGTTTAATTTTATTCTTAGTCTGCTTCAAATCTCGGCTTTTACTTGTTTTTTATTTTTATTATTTAAGGAACAGTTTTCCCATATGATTGAGGCTATCTCCTTGTTGTTGATGTACACTTTTTTTAAAAAGTTACATCATTGTTTTCTTTGATGGCGCCATTTGAATTGGTCATCTTGTATATTAAATATTTTGTGGGATTTTGCTATAATATGACTTGTATACAGTGGTCCCTCACTTATCACAGAGATTACAGTCCAGATACCCCAGTGATAAGTGAAAATTAGCCAAGTAGCAACATTGCCTTTATTTTATTTATATATATCTTAAGACTTTATGAACCTTTCCCACGCTCTTGTAAACCTTTCCCACACTTTTAACAATACTTCTAATGTTCTTAACCATTTCTAAACTCATAAATGCACATTTTTTTTGGTCTTTTTGAAACAGGGTCTCGCTATGCAGTTCAGGCTGCCCTTGAGCTCACTTTGATAGCCCAGGCTGGTCTCGAACTCCCACCAATTCTCCTGCCTCAGCCTCCCGAGTGCTGGGATTACAGGCGTGTGCCACCACACCCGGCTTAAAGAACTTTTTATTTTATTTTTCTTGTTTCAGAACTTTTGTTTGTTTTATTTATTTATTTTTATGGCCGTCTCAGCCTGTCCTGAGGGCAGGGCTGGCACAACATGTGGTACCGGGGATCAAACCGCAGTCCCTGCAGCCGCCTAAGCTTTCCTAAGCAGGCGCTTTAGACCACTGAGCCATCCTGCCGGGCTCCCATAAATGTACTTTTAACAACATAGGTATACTGTATGATAGTGCAAAATCCCATGATATAGAGAAAACTCTGCATTAAATAATGTAGATTAAGGGGCCAGTGAGATGGCTCAGCGGTCTAAAGCGCCTGCTTAGGAAAGCTTAGGCAACTGCAGGGATCTCAGTTCAATCCCTGGCACTACATGCTGCACCAGCCCCACCCCAAGCCACCCCCAGGGCAGGCTGAGGCAGCCATGAAAGAAAGAAAGAAAGAAGGAAAATAATGTAGATTAATATTTTTTAAAATCCACACAAGTTGAACCACAAAATGGTGAATGACTACTGTAAATCTGGCTTAAAATGAACATTAAATGATCTTTTTTAGGTAAAGTACATTATTTCTGTTTTTGCTAAGATAGAAAATTAGCTTGTGTAACAAAGAATTATGGGCATAAATTGGGGGAGCTTTTCTAATTACATTTCTAGCTTGACTACAGTTTATCTTTTAAACTTAAATTTTGAGTTTAGTATTTTTATATTTTGTCAGTTGTAAAATGCAGCAAAAATGTGAAATGATAGGGAAAATATAATTCTGAACTAGAAATGCTTGAAATATCAGTATCCTTGTTTTCATTTTCTAAAATCTGTTAATATAAAAACATTTTTAAAAAATGTATAAACATTGTAATTTTTTAAGTCAGAGTTTTCCTATCTCATTAAGTATTTTTTAAGAGATTTTATTGGCTGAATAACATTCAGCATATTCAGGTACTCTAATGAACTGATACCTTTGGTTATTTATGTTGTAACCAAATCAAGAAAAACAGAGAGAACGTCCAAGTAAAACTAGTAAAATTAAGAGATAAAAAAAGAAGCACTACAAGTAATACTACAAATGACCCAAATAAAATCAGATTAAAAAAAGAAACATTACAGCTGATCCTACAAACATGTAAAGGGATCATTATGGCTATTATATGATCGTGAATTGAAAGGCTGAAGAAATTGATTAGTTTCTGAATGTATAGATTGTCACTGTTTATTGTACTTTTTTATTCTAGTAAGTATGACAAGTGCAGACAGATCAGTGATACGTTTCGGGTTTTTGTTTGAACTCATAACCTTGCACTTGCCAGGCAAGCCCTTGTGCCATGGAGCTGTGTCCCCTTCCCCAACAGTAGTGATACTTTTTTTTTTTTTTTTTTTTTTAGTGGTGAGACATTTTTGAGAAGGCTTTTGTTTTGTTTTTGTTTTTTGTTTTTTGTTTTGTCTTTTTGAGACAGGGTCTCGCTATGCAGTTCAGGCTAGCCTTGAGCTCACTTTTGTAGCCCAGGCTGGTCTCGAATTCGCACTGATCCTCCTGCCTCAGCTTCCCGAGTGCTGGGATTACACTGAGTCCTGGGATTACAGGCGTGAGCCACCACGCCTGGTTTGAGAAGGCTTTTGTTTTTGTTGCTGGCTCAGTCTGTCTTAAGGGCAGGTCTCATGCTGCATATGGAGGTGGGGCTGGAACCTTGGTCCACCGTGCCTGAGTTTGCCCAAGCATGTACTTTGAAAAACTGAGTTAACTGGCAAGTCCCCTGATTAATACATTTTTAACACATGGTGAGATGTGGTCCTTGAGACTGCCCCCCTGCTGCACCAGTATGTTTCTGTCAGCAGGGCGAGTGTCCTTTCTCCGCCCTTGCTGCCGTTTCTCCCAGAATTTCTGGTGTTAATTCCTTGGACTAGAATGGACTCAGGGCCTAGTTGATCATGGAGTTTGATAGAGCACACTGGTGTTCCTTTTCTGACACTAGCTGTGTGTGTGATTTGGGTAAGTTTCTGATTAATTCCCGCCGGCTTCAGTTTCCTTGCCTTCATAATGGTGATAATGGGCTGGTGAGATAGCTCAGCAAATCTGAGAGCTAGCTCCGCAAACTAAAGCTGGCCAGCCCCACCCTCAGGACAGACTGAGCCAGCCAAGAATGAATGAATGAATGAATGAATGAATGAATAAATAGGGGATAGTGATATCCATTATCATGGTATTGTGTAGTAGTGTGATGTTTTTGATTGACAGATCATGTATATTGAGATGTTACATTCTTAGCTATTATTATTACGAGCAATTTCCCATTATTATATTACCAGTTGAGCATCCCAAATCTGAAATCTGGAATGTAGCAAAATCCAAAACTTTACAAGTACTAACATGTTACCACAAAGGGAAAAAAAAATTTTTTTAAAGAAATGTTCTATTTTACTTTGTGCTTTTGTTGTTTTTTGTCTTGAGAGAGGATCTTGCTGTATGGTTCAGGCTGGCCTTGAACTCACTCTGTGCAAGCTGGCCTCAAACCCAGTCTCCAGAGTGCTTAAGTTGTAGATGTGCACCACCTCACCCAGTTACAAATGACAGATTCTGCACTAATTTGTTTCATGTTCAAAATTTTTAAAAATATTATATAAAATTACTTTTAGGCATATGAAACAAAAGAATTTTGTGTTCAGACTTGGTCCCATAACCAAGTATGTTATATAGCTATAAATATTCCAAAATTTAAAAATATCCAAAATTCAAAACAATCATGGTCCCATGTATTTCAGTTAAGGGATACTAAACCAGTATTGTACTTTATACTTAGTAGTGGCTGCTATTAAACATTTATTTTTATGCAGCCTGTGTCAGTTACGCTTCCCTTGCTGCTGGGATGAAATGAAGGAAGACAAGATCTATTCAGCTCACAATTACTGGAGGTTTCAGTCCATACTGGGCTGGCTCCAAGGCAGAGCGGCACAAGGCAGAGACCAGCAGTGCATGGCGGCAGCAGAGGGCAGAGAAGAGGCAAGGGAGGAGCCGCCACAACAGCGGCAACAGTGAGGGAGTCTGTCTCTCAGTCTCCCTTATGTTACGTCAGGCTTCCTACCCCAGGCTGGGTGCAGCACTCACACCCATAATCCCAGTAGTACTCAGACCCATAATCCCAGCCTTGGATCACCCATCATCCCAGTGGATCATGAGTTAATTTCAAATTCTAAAAGTCCCTGCCAATGACTGCATGAGGCTTTGGGGAAACAATTAGATACAAACTATAACACAACAGTTTGTCTACCTTACTAAATTCTTATCTACTGCTAAATAAATTATCCACCTAGTGCTAACAGATTTTTAGTTGAGTTCATTGATAGTCACAGTACATAATGCTATTCAATAACATCAGGACTTTTTGTCTTGATACCTTTTTTTTTCCTTGTCTTACTGTATTAGCTGGAATTATAAAAGCATATTAATGGTGACCTTTTAGGATTTATTCCTGACTTTCATGAGATTTCTACTTTCATATTTCCTTTTTTAGAGTGCAAATGGACCAGCCAGATAGTTCAGCAGAGTAAAATGCCTGCTTAGGCAGGACCAGGGATCGGGGTTCAATCCTGGCCTGTTGTGCCAGCCCTGCCTCCAGGGTACACTGAGATGGCAGATGAAGCTGGGCTGGTGATGCGCACCTGTAACCCCAGCTGTTGGGAGGCAGGAGGCAGAAGGATCGCTACAAGTCTGATCTGTGTGGTGAGATCCTGTAGACCCTGTGCTAAATACATAAAAAATGCAAATGCCTTTTGTTTTCTAACATTCATATCTTCTGTATATATGTGTGTGTGTGTGTGTGTGTATTTTTTTCCTGAAAATACAAGAATCAAGCATAAGAAACTTAAAAATAAATTAGTATGTTAGGGCTGGCGAGATGGCTCAGCAGTCTAAAGCACCTGCTTAAGCAAGCTTAGGCAACCTTAAGGACTGTGGTTCAATTCCTGGCACCACATGCTGCACCAGCCCCACCCTCTGGCAGGCTGAGCCAGCCATATATATGTAAAGGAAAAAAAAATTGGCATGTTACATGTAGATTCTTTTAAATTCTCAAATTCCTAAATATCCTTTGGGAAACATTTTTAGCTATATATTTGCAGTATTTAAGATATGGTCTCTTTTTCTTGAAATGATCATATAGTCAATTAGCCTAAATCTAATAAGGCTGAAATTTTATCACATTTATCCCACTTAGTGATTTTGTTCCTCTGTCAATAGTGTATTGGAAGATAGCAAATAAGCATTTGCCTGGCAAGGCAAGGTCCTAAGTTCAATCCCCAGGACTGCCAAAAATAAATAAATAAATAAATAAAATAAGTATGAGTTTTGAGGCCTATTCTTTTTACAGCAATCAGCTTGCTATGTCTATAAAATATGGGAGAAGTAAGAGAAAGTTTGTACGCCTTGTAACCAAAAGCCCTTCTCAGTAATGTTTGAGGCTCAAGGCACGTAGGCCTGTCTTTACAATTCCTTCAAGGCATCTCTGTAGCACACCGTTTGAGCTCCTCTCCCCCAAAAAATTCAATTCACAAACCCCCAAATGGGAGCCGGGCGTGGTGGCGCATGCCTGTGATCCCAGCACTAGGGAGGCTGAGGCAGGAGGATTGGTGCGAGTTCGAGACCAGCCTGGGCTACAAAAGTGAGCTGAAGGCCAGCCTCAACTGCATAGCGAGACCCTGTCTCAAAAAGACAAAAAAAAAAAAAAAAAACCCAAATGTCAGTGAAACTGATACTAAACTCAGAGACTGGTAGCATTTTCATACTGAAGTCCTCATTTAATATGTTAAGGAATGATCAAATATGATGAATATGTACTACACAAAAATATATTCACAGATCTTGGTAATAGGTTCCTATCCTCAGGTTACTGAAATTCTATTCCTAAAATCTCTTAAATGCACACTTTCTAAATGACTCCATCCAATATTTTAAAATGCTGTCTAGGTGCTAATTAGTACTATCTCTGGCCCTGTTTTCTCTTGCACTGCTGTCTTGTGGTCAGGTTTCCTGGGGTAGCTATTGGTACCTGAAGCTAAAATGATTAAATAGAGAGTTATTTCCCCAAATCTCTTCCTAAGTCCAGTAAATGTTACTACCTCCTCACATACTCCAACCAAAAGTCCAGACATTGCTGATGTCTCGTGCAGTCTTCTATTCTAGATCCAACAGAAGAGCCTGCAAAATATATACACTGTACTGAATTACTGTTAGAAAGTCTGTTAGCATGGACTAAAACCTACCTGATGAGTACGTTATAATTTGAACACACATATAGTCAGCTTCTGTTAAATTTAGAACTTTAAATGGGATGATTAAAATGTACAGTGAATGCTTAAATTTAAAAAATTGCTACATTAAAAGATGCATTGTCACTGATCTTCCTCAAAACACTCTCCCTCACTTCAAACACACTTATACCATCTTTTTCTTTCCTTTTTTTTTTTTTTTTTTTTTATATCAGGAATTGAACCCAGGGCCTCATTCTTGCCCGGAAGGTGCCACACCACAGAGCTAAGTCCCCAGCCCCATGCCGCCATTCTTGCCACTTTCTGAAGCAGTTCTAGAAGACTGCTTTGGTAACCTTGGCTGGTTGTTAGGGCTGCCTCAGTGCCCTGAGTCGCCTCAGACTGTTTTCCTTTAGTGATCAGTTGACCTGAGGAAGAGCCCAAAGGCGCACAGTGCCAGGTCTGGTGAGGAAGGCGGGTAAGGCACCCTGTAATGCTTTGATGAGCCTGCCTTGCTGAAGAACGGCATTTGTCAGTGTCATTTGCCATAGTTTTGATCACACATCATGACAAAAGAATCCCAGAACTGCTTCAGAAAGTGGCAGAAATGATTAGATAAATGTGTTTGAAGCTACAGAGGAATACTTTGAAGAGGATTAAGGCAGTATGCCTTCTACTGTAATAAACTTATTTATTCATTTATTTATTTGGAAGAATTAGGGATCAAACTCAGAGCCTTGAGCTTGCCAGGCAGGCACTTATGCCACTAAGCTATTTCCCCAGCCCAAACTTTTAAAATTTAAATATTCACTGTATATTTTGATCACCCCTATGAGATACATATCTTGTGTATACTATGTAAACAGTATAACATCTTGAAAAGTTTTTAAATTTTTTTCAGTGCTTCCAACCTTTTAAGTCATTTTTTTTTAATTTTTTTAAGTCGTTTTTTATTTTATTTTTTATTTTATTTTATTTCATTTTATTTTATTTTATTTTATTTTTTTGTCTTTTTGAGACAAGGCCTCACTGTGCAGTTCAGGCTGGCCTTGAGCTCACACTTGAGCCCAGGCTGGTCTCAAACTCACACTGATCCTCCTGTCTCAGCCTCCCAAGTGCTGGGATTACAGGTGTGAGCCACCATACTCGGCCATTTTTTATTCTTAATCTATTGGCATAAAGATTTATGCAGAAATTTTGCATTTGAGGAATCCCCTTCATTTCACTGAATATTATTTTTATAATATTAAACGTTTGTAGTATTTTCTGATCTCTTGGTTATTCAGGGGTTATTCATTCGTCATTCAGACCTCATTTATATATCTATATCTGTCTTATCTACCTATACATATGGAGTGGGTTGGTCGGGGAGACAGTCTTGCTATATAGCACAGGCTGCCCTCAAACACACTCTGTGTAAGGATAGGACTGTGGAAGTTTCAAACTGAACTGATTTCTTGGCGTGTTTTTTGGGTGTTGGACTCCCTCAGGGGAGTGTGCCCCTGGTAGCTCTGCACACCTTGGCCCAGGCCCCTTCATAGATTTTCCAGAACTTCGAGGGTTGGAAGTCAAGCAGGCACCTGCAGCTGCTCCAGGGTCCCCACTACGCTCTACCAGTTGGACTGTTTTGAAGAATATCTTCCAAAAACTCCACACCAGCACTAGTAAAATGGTTAAGTTTTTGGAATTAAAGTTTAACTCCTTTTCCCTGTCCTGTGTGTATGGGATGAATAAGCAGACCCTGGGATATTTGAATTACAGAAAACATTTTGCATTCTTGAGGATGGAAAGCTGTAGCAATTACTACTATAATTCTCCTAGCCCAAGTGCCCAATCCATAATGCATCAACTCACTACGTTTCTTATTTCCTCATTAAGTGCCCTCCCTCTCAGGGTTCTGTCTTCTCAGTGACCTCCAATTTGCACTAATGTGATAATCTCCGAGGCGCTAGTGAGCAAGAGGAAGCTGATGCTTGGAAATCAAAGCCTAACAGTTAAGTTAAGAAGCTTTTCTGCACTGAGACTGTCATCATGGTGTAGGCAGTATAAGTGCTATTAATTTTGTGAAGCTGGTTAAGGTAGGGGGTTTTGTTGCTGGCCTGGTTGGCTGGGAAGCACGTAGCAGGTTGGCAGCTGGGTTTAGCTTCCAGCCCATCCCGCACTATGAAGGTGCCTGAGTGAAGACAGGGCAGGCAGGGACAGCGCCATGGAGCTTCTCAGTGGCAGCCCAAAGCCAGAGGCCACTGTGCAGGGGCTTAAGCAGTGCTCAGGATAGCAGGTCAGAAGTGTTTATCTCCTACTTTGATAACAAATGTGTGTGGAGCTTGAATGTGCGTTTTAATAGTTTGGGTACTTGATTGTACGAACCCATTGCAGGCAGCACAGTCAACATGGCTTTGTATATGATTGAAGTCTTGTGATAATTTCCATTCAGAAACTCGAAGTGCATAACATTCTCGTTCTTCTCAGTGTGTGATAATAGCCCATTACTTGCTGTATTTCCTATTTAAAAGACAGAATTGGAAGCTAAAAAAAAAGTTACTTATTGTAGTGATGCTATGTCTCAATACCAATATATTAATTGCCACATCTTTGCTTCTTTGGCAGCCTTTTGCTTATTAAATCCAACGGGCTAAGAAGTTCTCCCAAGAGTGGCCAATGGCACAAGGTAGTTCTAATCCCAGCCCCCTAAATTCCCTGCATGTGAATGCAAGTGTGCGGGGGTTTTTTAGTACATTATTACGCAGGAGAAGAGGTGCAGGCCTAAGAAAGTGGTCCAAGGGCTGCGGAGATAGCTCAGGGGTCCAAGCACCTGCCTGGCCAGCACAAGGACTCAGGTTCACTTTCCACTACTGCATGCCATGCCAACTCTACCCCTGAGAGTGCTGAGCTGGTCACCAAGACTGGTGTTGTGGTGCATACCTGTAATCCCAGCACTGGGGAAGCTGAAACAGGATTGCTATAAGTTGGAGCTGCATAGTAAGATCCTGTCCCAAAAACATAAAGTTAAAAAAAAAAAAAAAAAAAAAAAAAAGCAATCAGGTCCAAGGACGAGGAGCACACCAAAACTTTATATTTAACAAAATGTTTTCAAATTTTTTACTGATGTAGTTGTTTAATAAGACATTCTTTTAACCACAGACCCTCAAGAATGCTTCAGATTTAGAAGTGTAATTACTTTAGCCATTTGTGTATCTTAACACTCTCACTGATCTTTCTTTTGAAATTTTGATTTTAGGTAGAAAAGAAACAGGAGGGCCAGGGAGATAGCTCAGTAGAGTAAGTGCTTGCCTGGCAAATGCAAGGTCCTGAGTTCAATCCCTGGTACCGCAAAAAAGGAAAAGAAGAGGAGAGAAAGAAAGGGGCTGGAGGGAGAGAGGGAGGGAGAAAGAAAATAAACTGGAAGGAGTAGAACTGCCAAATGGCTGCCTTGGGACGGCAGAGAAGAGCAGCACCAGGGAGCCTCCTGCTCCCAGTGAGTGACCTTTATTCCCAGGCAGAGGCCTTTTCCTTAGCGTTCCTTAATCCCAGAGGACACTGGTCCATGGGCGGTTGCGGCAGTGGAGAAAGAACTGCAGAGCTGAGGGTGGAAGGCTGGGTAGTTCAGCAGACAGTCCAAGCTAGACAGGTGTTAGCTTACTGACAAACTAAGTCACTACAGTTATTTTTTCTCATTTCAGTGCTTTTATTTTTTCTAGCTATTTTCTGTTCTTATTCATACACAAATGTGATTATACATATCTTTCATCTTTCTTGCCCCACTGAATGCATTTTCATCCCCCTCAAAAAAGAAAAAAGTGACTCCTGTTGAAGCTGTGCCTATCCTCCTACCATCTGCCAGACTATCTTTCCATGACGTCATCTTTTCTGCCTACCATATCTAGTCTTACGCACTTGCCCTGTCACCGAGCCTCAGTACCTGACAGCCACACTGTCAAGAGCAGAGGTTTATCTTGACTCACGCCTGCAGGCCCCAGCTGGCTGGCCCAAGGCAGAAGGGGCGTGGTAGAAGGACCCAGTGGAGGAGGGCTGCCCTCATGGTGGTAGCCAGAAATGGAGCGGGGAAGGAAGAGACCCCCGCCAGGGCGTGCCCAGTGCCAGCTGCCCTCCTGCCCAGGCCCCTTGTCTTACTGGCAAGTCAGCGATGTCTCTCTCCTAGTCAGTCACCTTCCAGGTGCTTAAGGCTTCAGGGCCATTTTAGATATGAACATCACACAGGTTTTTGTTTGTTTTAGTGCAAGCTTGCTTTTTAATAAAGAATTTTTAACCTGTGTTCCATTGGGTTCCCAACTTAACAGATTTGAAGATTCTATGATGTTGGGTGGGGAAAAGATTATGTCTTTATTTTCATACCTCTACTTGAACTTTAGCATTTCCTTCTATTATAAGTATATAAGCAGTAAGCCTAGTATTAATAAGTATTTACCCACAGAAATCCAATATTCTCTTCTTATGGTATAGTTGAACCAGATGCCCTAAAATCATTGTTCATTTTATTTTTGTTTTTATATATTTTTTATATATTTAGTGCAGGGTCTACAGGGTCTCACTGTACAGATGATAGTCATAGTGATCCTGCTGTTTTCAGCTTCCCAAGTTCCGGGATCACAGGTGCACACCACCACACCCAGTCTCAATTGCTGTCTCAGTGCATCCCCATGCGCGGGGCTCGCATAGCATCCTGGGGATTGAACCCCAGTCCCTTCCCTGCATCTGCCTAAGCAGGCACTTTAATCTGCTGAGCTATCTGGCTGGCCTATTTTCACTTTAAACTGCTTCAGGAGCATATTGTCAGGTGATTCACTGTACTTTTCATTTGAATATATTAGTAAAAGGCATATATTTCATAGATATGTATCAAATTATACAGATATTTATATGAGATATTTATACTGGTATACTCTTAGTATAAAATATAGTCTCTAAGCTGGATGTTGTCCTGCATGTCTGTAGTGCCAGTTCATGGGGAGCTGAGGTGCCATCCCCAGTTGAGGGCACTGAGGCCCGAGAGGAAGATCAGAAAGAGGGAGAGAATGAGGAGGGAGGGGCGTGACCTGCAGCTTGGGAAGTCCCAACAATGTCTGGAAACAGCATGGAAGAAAGGTTGGTCTTTAGTATTACGCTGTAATTGGATCAGAACATCAAGCAAGCAAAACAAAAATTGGTAAGAAGGCAATTTCATATTTTATGTAGGGGAAACCCAAGAGCCTCAGTGGAACACTAGTAGAAACATTAAAAATTCTAGTTCACTAATGTTTTATGAATATAGTGTTTTTTAGACACCAATGACAACCAGTTAGAAATTGTTAGGGAGGAAAAAAACCTGCACAGCAACAAGAACAAAACCCAAATTGTTTTAGCAAAAGATGTGTAATTTTCCCCTAAAGAAATCCAGCAAACTATTGAAAGATGAAGCAAACTTGAATAAATTGTTCTTAATTGAACACTTCATATCATCAGCAGTGTTTTTTAAGCAAGTATTGTTGCAGCACAGTCTCCATCAACCACTCAGCAGTTTTTTTAGTTAAAATTTGGCAGAACAGTTCTGGAACTGTATCTGGAAATGCCCGTGCAAAATTAGCCAGGGTAAAAACAGAATGATGAAAAAATCCTAATGATAAAAGACCTGTGCATTCACAGCACCTAGTACATTTTAAATCTGTACTTCTTGATTTGTGGTATAGACACCTAAATAGGAAAAATGTATAAAATCCAATTGGAAGTCGCCCCGATCTCCTGAACCGGTGGGCTCAACAGTGGCCACAGTGGCTGTGCGCAGCACAGACCTTTTGAGCCAGCTCGCCAGCATCCCTGGGGCCCATTCCTGTGCAGTGACGCCTGTGCACCATGGAAGAAGGACAGAAGAGCTCACGTAAACCTCTAGGAAGGCCTGAGCCCCATTCAGTGAGGGTGGAGTGGTGACGAGTGAAGCATCTCCCACGGGCCCTGCTTCTTACTCCGTTGCGTGGACTATTGGGTCAAGTATATGACACATCAGTATTCAGACCATAGCCAGCCATAGGTTCCCTTGACTTCATTTAGACACTAGCACAGAGAGCACCTGAGAAGCCTTCTTTTACTCAGAATTTCTTTGTTGCACTTACTGTGACCTGACAGGCATGTGTTGTTTCCATGCTCTCTCCACATGCTATGCTGTAACAACCTTGCAGATAAGGGACTTGGTTTGTCCTTCTGTATCCTCAGTGCCTGGCACTGAAATTGTGCTCATTTGTTGAATGAAGCTGGTTTTAAAAACTATACATAAGATTTCAATAATTTTTAGGAGGGAGAAATGATTTGTTATAGCTTTGTCCTGTAAGATTGGCACAAAAAAGTGAGTTAGATTCTGAACTGTGGATCCTAGAGAAAATAACAGCAGAGTCCACACTCATGGATAATAGTAACAGTATGATAAGCAAGATGACTGCTAGGTCACTAATGCTGAAGGGTATATAGTGTATATAGCATGGATATTCTGGACAAAGGATGATTCCCGTCATAGGTGAGACAATGTAGGTGGATTTATAGAAGGAAAATTAGGATTTCATGTGCTAATCAGAATGACATGCAGTATGAAACATGAAGCAAGGGCTGGGGTGTATCAGAGTGCTGGCCTAGGATGTGCAAGGCTTGTGTTGAGCCTCCACACTGCAAAGCGAAACAAAACACTTGAGACCTATTTCTGGAATTTTCAGTTAATATTTTCAGGTGCCATTTAACCATGGGTTAACTAGGAAAGTAAAATAAGGGACACTGCTGTACAGGGTGAGCCTCTCCCCACATTTTCATGAACTCATCAATATACAACTTTGTTTTGTATTTACTTCTATTGAAAGATACCATATTGGTGATTCATTAACATTGAGCTCAGGGCCAACAGCACTATAAATCATGCCTAAGTCAAGCCTCTTTAGCAATTGTTTTTTTTCCACGAGACACTTTACAGCCTTCCTGCTCTTACGAACACTAGGTGGCAGCTCAGCACTGCCTAGGGGTCATTTTTAAGCTGCGCATTTACTAATAAAAATGAGAATACATAATGCTGAATAGACTATGAAAAAAGACCCTTTCTAGGGCAAGAGCTGAGATGCACAGGCAGAGCTTCGTGTTGTTTCCTATCTTGTAGTTTGTGAATCAAGTAGTAGCTCACATTTTCTTTTGCCATTGTGCATATGTACACGACCGTAGAATGACCTCAGAAGCACAAGTATTAATTTAGGGATTTCAGATGCATTTAAGTAAATAGGCAAACTTGTCAATCCTGTGCAGAATCTATGATTACTGACAATCAGCTGCATATCATTCTTTCAATACATGCTTGAGTTGCTACTGTTGCTGTGCTGCTGGTGAACTTAAGCACACAGCAGGCCTGTCCAGAGTCCAAAGAGTTCAAACATGAACTTAACAGCACTCCAAGAATGACTTCATGACAGAGTTTTTAAGCTGAGTCATCAGTACTAATTGGGTAAGACTGTTAGCATGTAAAGCTGTGGGGAAAATGTTAAATGAAAGAAATTCTTAAGTCAATGCCCTCAAACTTGACTATACTTTTATAATTACATGTAGCTGAACCTCAGCCAAGCCAGTAGACCTATAAGGGTTGCTGCCATCCATACACAAAGCATTTTAAATCTCTTAGAATTATCAGAATGTTTATTCAATTTGAGAGAACCGCTATGTTAAACGCTTGGGTGAGGCTGAAGTGTAGGCTATGTGAGGGCAATAAAACTAGAGGAGACTTTGGTGCAGGTGCTGTATCGTATTGTGGGAGATTTCGTAGGTTCTAGACATAGCGCTAGACACATCTGATGGTCTGATGATAGATGTGTATCAGACAACAAAACAGGTTAATAGCTTGCGTTCGAGCTGTTTTTTTTCAGGATGATTTGTATTCTGTTTGTTGAATAGGACCCTTATCTTCAATGTTCAGAATTCTTGGTATCTAATTATTACACTTTCTGGAACAATAGAATTCTTGGTATCTAATTATTACACTTTCTGGTACAATAGAGCTCTATAATGAAAGTTTATGTCTCAAGCAGGGTGTTTCTGTAATCCCAGCGCTCTGGGAGACTGAGGCAGAGGATTGCAAGTTGAAGCCCAGCCTTGGTGATTTAGTGACTTGGTGAGAGCCTGTCTCAAAATAAAATTTTGAGTAAAAATTTGTGACATAACTATTAAATTTTGAGCCTCTTACTGTTTTTCATTTTTGTGTTCATCTGGATGGTTGCTAAAAATGATGAGTGTGGAGTTATTTAAAGTCAGTAGTGTGAGACTGTTGGAACAACCATCACAAATATTTCATTTCCCTTAGAAGAGAAGATAGACAAGGAACTATTTTCTGTACTGCATTTTAATAAGGATTAATATTTAGAGCAAGTTTACAGTGAACAAAGTGCTCTTTTATTGGTGCTTTGTGATCATTTTGGGTTATTTGCTATGCACTGCATTTTTTCCTGAGTTCTTTTTTAAGCCTTTAATACTGTATTTGTATTCCCTCCCTCCCTCACTCCCTCCCCCCCCTCTTTCTCTCTCTCTCTCATGTATTTGGTTGTTACAGGGTCTCACTGTGCGGCTCTGACTCGTGGTGGTTCTGCTTTCAGCCTCAACACAACTGAGATTACAGATATGCGCCACCGCGCCTGGTCTCAGGGGCTGCTTGGTGTGCCCTGGGAAGGGGCTGGAGCAGCATGTAGTTCCAGAGATTGAACCTCAGTCCCTGCACTTGCCTAAGCAGGTGCTTTAGTCCACTGAACTATCTTGCCAGCCCCTGCATTCTCTTTGGAGCCTGTAAATAAGGACAGCAAACCTAATGATGGAGTCCTGTTTTACAGTGGTGCCTCGGTTTATGAACTTGATTCTTCCCAGAATTCTAGTTGCAAACTGAGTTGCATGAGAACCAAACCAAATTCAGTGGTTAGTTTTGAAGTTAACCTTATAGGGAAATCTGATTCAGTTCTCATCCAGTTTTATTTGCAACCAGTATTGTGAAGAATTGAATTCGTGAAGCAAGGTATGACTATAACTTAACAGAATTGTTCTTTGTAGCCTTTCAAGCAGTTTTAGGATTAGAGGTCCAGTTCAACCCAGCTATTCCCCTTTTGGGAATTTTTCCACACGAACTGCACTGCAGCAGTGCAATTTGTTGTAGCTAAATCGTGGAAACAACCCAAATGCCCATCAACTGAGGAGTGGACAAAAAAGATGTGGTATTTTTATACAGTGGAGTATTGCTCAGCTATAAAAAATACAAACTTGAGGCTATATAGCTAAATGGATGCAGCTAGAGACAATACTCATAAATGAAATAAATCAGACCCACATGTGCAAACATCATACTGTCTCCCTAGTGTAAGAACCAAGATAAGTAAAATCTGAATTAAATCTGAAAGGTACAGTAGGTATTGTGAGAGGGAAAGAATCTGCTCAAAGGGAAGGAATGGCTGGGGTGAGAGGAGAAAAGAAAGAAGGAAGGGAAAAGAAGTGCATATGCACAGGATAGCTTGGATAATTAGACTGCTGATTTCTGCTGGTCTATTGAAAGGAGCAGTTAATACTTCAGTTTTTTTTTTCCTTTTTAATCTTTTGTAACGTCTTAACAGTCTTGCATACTTACAGCTGGTAACCTCAACAGCTAATTTGAAGACAATATGTGACATAACAACAACTACTGAATCCTATTGTTTAGTGAAATTCTGTGTCATTTCTTTTTTTTTTTTTTTAAAGAATTTTATTTATTTTTTTCTTGTTTCAGAACCTTTGTTTCTTTATTCACTCATTTTTATGACTGGCTCAGCCCTCCCCGAGGGCAGGGTTGGCATAGCATGTGGTGCCGGGGATCGAACCGCAGTCCCTGAAGCCGCCCAAGCTTTCCAAGCAGGCGCTTTAGACCGCTGAGCCATCCCGCCGGACCCTCTGTGTCATTTCTAATGTTTTATTTTTACTATGTGTTTTATTCTCTTTAAAAAAATTAGCTCGCCAATTAGGACAATTAAGAATTTAAGAGTAAGGCGTGCTGCTTCCTCATTTGCTCAGAGCAGCCTGCAGACCCAGTGTTTGCAGAGAGCAGGTGGTGGGAAGAAAGTAAGGTATGCGCAGAGGGCTGGGGGGGAGGAGGGCTGGGGGCGGGGCCTTGCTGGGGGGCGGGGCTGGAGAGCAGAGCGGTAGCTTCTGCTGCT
>PVJA010010600.1:0-56963 GCA_004027025.1 Myocastor coypus | reverse complement strand
TTTTTTTTTTTTTTTTTTTTTTTTTTTTTTGTCTTTTTGAGACAGGGTCTCACTGTGCAGCTCAGGCTGGCCTTGAGCTCACTTTTGTAGCCCAGGCTGGTCTTGAACTCACAACGATCCTCCTGCCTCAGCCTCCCAAGTGCTGGGATTACAGGCGTGAGCCACCACGCCCGGCTTCAATTTAAATTTAACTGAGAGCACTCTACATTTTTCTCTGTTAAATCTGGCCATCATAAGGCTAGGTCTTTTTAGTTCACTGAGTCAATATAGGAAAAGGAAGTCATGAAAAGACTGGAGGAGAAGAAATAAAGCTGAAAGGCAAGCCCTTACTTGCTCACTAGAGATCCTCTGCCTTGGGAGCACACACCTCAACCTACAGGCTACACGGTTCCTACACTAAATACTGAATGTCTGCAACTCGGAATGGAGGACTCTTGGACGAACCTGGAGAGTACTTTGATTTTTGCACATTTCTCAACTAAAACGAGCTTACTGTATCTGCTGCATTTCATAAGTATTTTTTCAGTCTCCCAAAAAACAACTCAAGATCACTACCCCTTGAAGAAAAGTCAAACGATGGAGGTAAATCACTGAAATTCATGAGCTATACATTTGCATGACATTCTAAGTCCTTCCTCTTCCTCTTCCTCCTTCTTCTTCTTATTCTTCTTCCTCTTCTTCTTCTTGTTCTCCTCCTCCTCTTCCTCTTCCTCTTCTTCCTCCTCTTCCTCCTCTTCTTCCTCCTCCTATTCTCTTCCTCCTCCTCTTCCTCTTCCTCTTCTTCTTCTTCTGTACTTTAGGGAGGATTCCACAGGATGTTCAGCGTCTGTCTCACTACTAGTTAGGTCTAAGTCCTACTTCTTATGAAAGAGAAATTGCTGCTAAGACCTGCAGTAGATCTGCCAAGCTACCTTTGCTTTTTGGGGGTTTGGGTGAAGTGATAAATATGAGATATTTTACTTGTAAGTAGAAATCTACAGCAAAGTCTCTGTGTCAGGCTGACAGCAACTTGTGACATGACATTCCCAAGAGAACAGAAGAAAAATTAGCCATGTGAAATTGTGCTTCATCCAAAACCAGAAAACGTTTTTTCTAATTAAAATGGCACACATTATACCCTGCATTTCAATAATAACATTTTATCTGGAATCCTTAATCATGTGTAACCACTAAAACAGGACAAAGATTCAAGGATTAACAAGAAAAAAATATTATGAGGTTCAAGATTCCAGAGGTGCTTTCAGTTCCATCGTCCAGATCTCATGAACTAAACAGTGTATCAGCACCATGCCAATGTGTGCCCCATGGCACCTGCACCCTCACGGCTACCATACTGAGATTAAGCACAATAATAAGAACCCCCCCCCATTGTTTCAGAATTTTGATCACCTCCATCTCAAAATGCATTATGGCCCACATGACTACTAACCAGGGCTACTGTCTGACCGAAAGACAAAGCTGAGGAAGGCATTCTGATCCTCTTTGTAAATACACTTCCTCTGTTATCATTCCATGGAAAGAAACCAAAACTTAAAAAATTCAAGAGGAAGCTATTCATGAAAGAATATGTTTTGCAAGTTTTTAATGTCCCTTCAGGCTGCTCCAGCTTGCATCCACCCCACCCCATTCACAGCACGTTCATGTGCCACGTGGTTCAGGTGGTTGAGATCACAGCCAACTGTACAAAAGCTCCCCACACCCTGGAACAGTGTTCTGGGATGCGTGGCCAGACGGGCAGGTCAGCCTGACGAGAAAGGCACAACACGAGCAGCACAAGTGCGGTGTTTTGCTACAAATGCATTGCAAGGGGATGGCAAACTTCATGTGTCAGAACACAGTCGTTTGGATGTCACATGTGAGACAGGGTCCTTAACTGCAGATGTGAGCAACCTTAAATCTGTCGGTCCTGCATTCCCCATCCTGAAGAACTTTGGAGACATGACAACGCACCCACACTGTGGACTGGGCTGAAGGCAAAAGTCTCTTCCTGAGGGTCTAATTAGGTTCCTGCCCCCACTTCTGTCCCCTAACTTTTCTTTTCTAATCTCATAGAGCCACCTTAGCAGAAGCAATCAGCTTTGACAGAACACCAAAATCCTGGCAGTGAACCATATATTGACCATTACCATAAAAAGAGCTGCTAAATGAGAAAGCATGTGCTCAGTATAAAACTAATTTCATGCTTTCAAAAGCACACAGTGGCTTCCAGCAAGATAGTGGCCCTGGGACTTGCTGAGACAGATTGGCGAACACGAATGGTTTGCTCCTGATGTGTCGGCTTAGTGAAGCTTTACGTGTACTGGCAGTAAACAGGGTTCTCGAGTCTTCTGTCAAACAAATGCACATTTATCTATAACTTTAAAGCTGAAAGCTACAACAAAACAAGCTGCTTCAAGTAAATTTAGCAGGAAAGACACATACACATATATACATATACCCTATGTGTCATGTTAGCAAATAGACTTCTCACCACGCCTCATGTACAGAACACTTATTAAGCATAATGTTATTTAAATATATCCCACAATCATCACATTCCTCTCCTGTGTAGCACCAGCTTCTCATTCGACAGAACCAGAGCTCAGCAGAGCCCAGGAACGGGACTGCATCAACTAGGCAGCTAACTTGGAGCCAGCCCTTAACTAGTTGATGCAAACACCTTCTACTTACAAAGGTACAACATCAGACCTCTTCAACCTGATGATCTAATAACTTCACCCCAGTGAGCACCGGAGGAAGTTATGTTTAGATGATAAAGTCTGATGCATTTAAAATATCATCACATTTAATTAAAACATGCTTTCTAAAGAAATGCTGTCCATTTCTGCTTCTCATTGCATATGCCTAGGAAACCAATTACTGTAGGTTGTCTACCGCATGACGGGTCATAACTTTTAATTATTAGTAACATCAAGCCTAACAAGGTGTCATCTCCAGTGTGCAATCCATTCCTCTTACTTTCACAGTTATCTCATAAACATGACTTGTTTCCTCCTATATATTTTTCATGTCAAAGATTCTACAAAGTATATTTAGTTTTTAGCCTTTTTATATTCCCGAAGCACATAATAACACTGCTAATTGCCTACTTTCAGTAATGATAGCAACAAATCACATAATATCACTGACTTGTTCCGAATATTTAAAATGCAAAGGAAGTCACCTACTGGTAAGATGTCCTCGGCACACAGCTAGGATAGGAAGAAAAGGATGCTTAGCACACCCATGGAAGGACTTTCTCCCCAGTAAAATTAAAGAACCATATATTTGCTCTTCAGCTTCCCCATTCAGATGTGCCGGCGGGAGGTGATAAACACAATTGATGACTCCACAGGATTCAGCACAATGTAGCAAAGACTCTGCCACAGACATCTCAGACCCCAGCATCCAAGTTGCAGAATAAAAATGCTCACCTCTGCTAGGAAGTCCACTCCACATCCTGGCAGGGCTTTCACCGGCTTCACAAACAACCAAGTTGGATAAACAGAACTTCCAGGATCAGACCAGGGTAAGGCACAGCGCTGCCGGGACTGGGCTCCAGTCCTGATTCCCCGTGTGACAGCACCACGTTATACCAGTGTCTCTCCAAACCTTCCCGGTTGCTGGCTTATTGCACTGCTCACTGAAAATCCTTTACATGCTGGCAACATTTTAGGGAAGGACAAACACTCCGTGAGTCATTTGTAAAGAAAGCAGAGCGCATTCAATTCTCTATCTCCACGCGTGCTAAAACCAGAGGCACTGTCATCGCACAAGTCTGAGGTGGATTTATGCCGAGGAGCAGGCAACCTAAGCCTTCATTATCAATGCATGAAATCAGCCACTGTGATCAAATTCAACAAACCACGGAAAGGATATAATTATGAAAGGCTCCACAGATCGAGCACCAACCCTTGGAGGATGAAGAATCATCTATCGAAACTGTGTAAATGTTAAAAATAGCTCTCGCTTTTCAACAATAAGCAGGATACAGAGAAGAAATCCGTACTCTATATTATAGAGACTTGCCATACGGCTGCCAAAATCAAAAGAGCTGTAGATTCCTGGGACGTTCCTGCTGACAAATGAAATCAGTACAAGCTTTGCCAATTATAACCAGATTTTTCTACCTATTTGACACTGATATCCAGTAAGAAAACAAGTTAGATATCCTTTAACTCCTAAGTGCCTGACTCTAAATTAAAGCCAGTAAATTTGCAGGGCTATTCACAATACTATCAGTTTTACTTAAAGACAAGTTTTTAAACCATCATGATTTTGCCATAGTCTATATTTTTTCATATTCTATATGGCATATGTATTATTTTGTCATATTCTATGGCATTCTATAAATGTGCAAATGGGGATTTGCAACATTATAATCTTTGCTCATTAATAAAAACTGCTATAGCTCAATAAACGCTTACATTCCTCTTCCATCCACCTCAAAGTTTAAACTTTCACCTTGTACTGTCCTTTCTCTTACTGTTACTAGATTAAAAGAGGCCAGAGCCACCAGACACAGCACAAGGACCACTACGTCCCAGAAAGTAGCAACAAGGATTTGAGACCTGAAAATGCAGAGCCTTGATATGTGTATGCAAGAAGGCATAAAGCCTTCACCAAGCAATTTCCAGCAGGCAGCACCCACAAATAACTCATTTAGAGTTCTATTCAGAGTTTTAAAAATGGGTTTCAAGTTGTTATTGAGATTGTAAAAGGTGAGCGAATCAGGACCCAACCCTGGCAGCACTTGAGTGGAGGATCTCTGGACCCGACTGAGCTTAGTCCAGGTAATACCCTCTCTCAAGCTACAGGTTCAAAAGTATCTACAGTCTAAAAGATCTGTGAAAGGGCCAGCAAGATAGCTCAGAAGACTAAGTGCATGCTTTGGTAAGTGCAGGAACCAGGGTTCGATCCCTGCTCTTGAATGCCACACATGGAACAACTAGCACGGCCAATGAAAAACTTTCTGCACAGCAAAGAAAACCCCTAACAGAGTGAAGACACAGCCTACAGAATGGAAGGAAACCCTTGCCAGCTACTCTTCCAGCAGAGGCTTACTATCTAGAACATATGGAAAGCTCATAAAACGTAACACCACAAAATCAAATAGCCCAATCAACAGATGGACAAATGAACTGACCAGACACCTCTCAGAAGCAGCAGCACGGGTCAGTATAAGAAAAAGTGTTCAACATCTGTAGCCACTAGAGAAATGCAAGTCAAAGCTACACTGAAATTCCATCTCACCCCACTCAGAATGGTTCTCGTGAATAATTAAACAGACTTGGACAAGGATTCAGGCAAAAGGAATCCTTCCACCCCGCTAGTAGGGATGTGCCTGGGAACAGACCCTCTGGAGAGCACTGTAGAGGTTCCTGAAAAAGACATAAAATCACAGCTACTGTTTGATCCAGACATCCCACTCCTCGGTATATATCTACTGGAATTAAAGCCAGGCTACCACAGGGAAAACTACATCTCTATGTTTATTGTGGAATAATTCACAATGGCTAAGATATGGCACCAGCCTAGATGTCCTTCCACAGATGAATAGATAAAGAAAACATGACCACCTGTCTAGGATATATACTTCATGCATGCAGCGTATTATGCACCCATCTCAAATGAAATTATGTCATCTGCAAGAAAATTATTGCAGCTGGAGACCGTCACGTTGAGCAAAATAAGCCAGATATAGAAAGACAAATTCTCCCGAATGCATGCTGGCTAAAGAGGTGACATGGAAGAAGAGAAGAGACTGTTACTAGGTAAGAGCAAGAGAACAAGGAGGTGGGGAAAGGAGCACAAATGAGGGTCCAGAGGGTGGATATGATCACAATTTATTATGAACATCAAAACTACTGTTTTATAAAGATAACAAGCACTAACAAAGCCTATGTCCTAAAAAGACAGACGAAAAAGCCATAAAAATGTAAGTCAAACCAAAATTGGATGGCAGGGCCTCAGGACCTTATCTTAAGATTTCTAACACTGGGTACATATCCCAGCCTTCAAGAGTTGTCAGAACTTAGGAAGGCGATGCTCTGCATGACGCTGTTATTGGCGTTCCTGTAGCAAAGCCCGTCCATCTTCCTCCTACATGGGACGAGGAGGCGCTACGATCAGCCTCACTTCTGCTCAGCTCAGGCTCTTCTATCAGGACAAACTACAAAATCTCCTACTTTTCAGAGCTTCTTGAATTGCAGGGCTTGAGGTAACAGACAGGACTTGCAGAAAGGTTTCCCTGTGTCACTAAGTTCTAGACTGAGAACTGAGACCCACAGAGGTGTCCCCCTGCATGGGCAAGAGATTTAGAGGGTGGCATAGCTTTAGCAGAATGATGCAAATATGATGAAAGCTGCTGTTTAGACTGAACAGAAATACGGCAATAATACAAGATGACAGAACTAGAGTCTGGGCATGGTGACACGCCCATAATCCTAGCACTCAGGAGGCTGAGATGGGAGGACTGTTGAGAGTTCAAGGCCAATCTGAGCTACGTAGTGAGCTCAAAGCCCACGTAGCAAGACCCTGTCACAAAAAAGCTCTCTCCCAAGAAATCCCAAACTAACAAACAAATAAAAAAAATTAGGATGTGAAAATGAAAAGCAAGGAGAGGCCATCCATAACAGCTGAATTTCCAACAAATAAACGAAGCATAATGGTAACTGGTCATTGGTTATACACTTTATATCCCCTAATTTAAAAATTTTAAATAAGGGTATATTTTCAGAATGAGGCAGAGAACATTGTGTTTTCTTACCATTAGTCTTTGTACCTAAAATAATATATCTAGAATATTAAACATCACTTCAGACAGTGTCAGAAACAAATAAAGAAATAGACAAACACATATTAACCTTTACCTTAAGAAGTAAAGGTCCATATTTTATTTGTGCATGTTATATACTCCTTGGGGTGGAGATACTTAAAAAATGACTTGTAGGGGTCAAGGATGTAGCTCAGCAGCACAGTACCTTCCTGGCAAGCGTAAGTTCCTGAGTTCAATTCCCAGTAAAAAAAAAAAAATAAATAAATAAATAATAATAAATTTTTTAAAGACTTGTAGAAATCAATAATAATATTCTTTTAAAATCTGTTTTAGAAATAAATTGCCTCAAGAAACAGGAATATTGTTTCACTTACTTGGAGTCTTTCTTGTGAGTATATTTCCAAAATAAACACTTAAAAAAAAAAAAAAGCATGTCCCAGCACCTTAAAACAGGAATGCCAGGAACACTGGACTTCAGACTCTGGATCTGGAAAACATAAACCATCTTCTAAGAATGTTTCTTGGCTATCCTATGGGCCTAGACTTGAGGAGAAGAACTGGAGGCATTTATGTGAAGAGAATTTTCCTCTTTGCTGTACAAAGCATAGCAGAATGTGAACACAGAATATGATCACAGAGCCATTTTCCATATGAAGGCGGCAATAGCATGTATCATGTGACAGCACAGCACCGTTCTGAGAATTATTTCTTCAGCAGCCAAATGGTACCCTACTGGTCTGATGGAATAATAACGATCTCAATGGATCAGTAAACATGCCAGTATTAAAATCAAAATTTCCTTGTACATATCACATCACATTTACATAAGAACAGGCAAACTTGCAGCCTGGACAAGCCCACAGTCTGTGGGTCTGCATGGAAAGCCCTGAAGGTGGCCACACGGTCAGAGCCTGCCACTGCCCTCCCAGCTTCTTCTGACCCTTCACATAATCAAGAGAAGAATGTGCATGCTTGACCACTGCCCCAAGGCCAGCTACAGAGAGTCCAGGTGCCAAGGATAAGCACCCATGCCACGACCAGCCTTAGCCCTGCCCAGGGAGGTCTAACTTGAATTAGTCTCCTTTGTATAATGCTATTAACGCTTGTGTGAAGAAAGGCAGGGTGACAACCCAATTCAAGAAGCCCCAGTAGAACCTGAATTCATTAATGTGACATTTCCATTGAGCCAGCTGCTGAAAGCTTCTCTCTCTCTCTCTCTCTCTTTCTCTCTCTCTCTCTCTCTCTCTCTCTCTCTCTCTCTCTCTCTCTCTCGATTAGCTGAAAAGACACAACATTAATATTCCACAAGGACAGCGAAATTTTAGGAATGCCTTTGAAGACTCAAATCACTCACCCGATGAGCATTTGGCTTAATTGGCTAAGACTCAATTTTCATACAGAAAGGTTTCAGGGTACCTGGTTTTCAGAATCTAAAATCTAATACTGGGTGTTAGACAACCTTGTTTCTTGGTAAATATGATATACATAGAAGTTTAGAGTCCAAAGCATTCTCATAGCAGAAGACCATTCGTATTTAACTGAAAGGGAATCAACTACTTCTTTTTAATATATTCTTTTATATATATTGATCCCTTGCAGTCTTGTACCAGTAGAGTCAATACACTTGTTCAACACTTTTTTTGATCTGCAGAATACAGAGTACAGACCACGGAGTTGTTTTGTAGACTTTCCCGGCTCTATCGCAGGTGTGCCACTAGATTTCTGATTTCTAAAATGACCAGGGCTGGATGTAAAAGTTGAAGCATTTTGGAGAATGGAGATTATTTACATGAGTTTTCACTCCATTTCCCCATTGCTCTCGTTTCTCTCATTCATAAAGACCCTCAACCTCAAAGAGCTACCAATATAAAACTCAATTAAATATACTAGGGTGGAGCAGATGTTGGTTTCCAATTCTATTTGTGTTAAGGACAGAGTCAAGACTTTGCAAAATATTTGAAAACTAAACAGCAGTCAATTTTAGGTAGGACAAAAATTATAAATTATGTCAATATCCTTCTACTGTATCATGACTGGGTCTGAATTACCCCAAGGAAGAAATAATTCCAGGGGGCCCTCATTAGAGGGTGGAATTTATGCTAAGAGAAACCGGTACCTTCTCCCCAAAGGTCTGATTTGGTACATTTTGGTCAAAATCTTTCAAGTCTATACTTTCATGAAAAACTACAGCAAGTCCTATGGATCTAACCAATAATAGACTGTCTACAGATTATTCTATGAAAAAGGTTTTACAGACATAATTAGGAAGGCCAGGGAAATAAGGACACTGTAAATGACTTAACCTCCTGCCTCACAATTAATGACTTACCTAATGCATTACTCACTTAGTTCACTAACCGGGAGACACTAGTTAGACCTCCACTACAACACTTATACTTTGTAAAACTCAGACGTCTAGGACAGATGAAAGAGGTAAACTGACTCTCACCAGAAGTGTGGAAAAAGACATTTAAACTATGTTCTCTTGCAAAAGTAAAAGGCACTATAGGAATGGATACCAGCTTTAATCTCATATAAACCTATCAGCTAACATTTTTGCTCATACTTAATATCTCCTTAAATGGAATATGATTTCTTCCATACATGGGGCAATACTAACATGTTTAAATAGTAACTTTTGTCTCTGTACAGTGGAGATAAGTTTCTTCTATTCACTTTCATTTATTTGCTCTCTTTCCCTCCCTCTCTTTTCCCATCTCTTATTACAGATACACAAACACACACACACACACACACACACACACACACACACACACACACATCCCCTTGTTAGCTGTTTCTTCATTTTCAATAAAATAAAATAACAAAAATGCAGAAAAAAATGTAGAATTTCAAAACAATGTGATAGGAAGTTAACAATGGCTATTATATGGCATATTATTATCTTCAAAGTAAGTATCTGCTCAGATTACCAGATACAGGCACGCAAAATTAATCAAATATCCACCAAGATGATGTGCGGAAATAATATCTTACTTTCAATAGACTATTGGCACCATCTGGTGGTCATCCTTTAGTACTGCAGCTACAAATTTGAAACAAATTTGAGGGACAAATTTAACACCTTAAATTTGCCATCTATGAGATGTCTCAAGACAAACTTGACCACCATCCTTAACACTCCAAATGGAAGGAGCAGCAACTTAGCCGAACAGCAGCACGCTCACCCCGCATGAGGGAAGCGCTTCGTGTGATCCTCGGTGCTGCAGCTCCTGAAAAGTTAGTGCAGAGTGAGGATCGACTCCCTGACAGGGGGCCTGGGAGGTAGCTCAGTGGTATAAGCACCTGCCTGGCAAGTGCAAGGTTCTGAGTTCCATCCTTGGTATGAACAACAACAACAAACAAACAAAACCTAAACCTCTATATGTTTTCATGGTTATAAAATTTGTCCTAACATCCGGACGCCACAAGCTGATTAAGAGCAATAGCTGCCTTTCTTTTTTTGTCTTTTTGAGACAGGGTCTCGCTATGCAGTTCAGGCTGGCCTTGAGCCCGCTTTTGTAGCTCAGGTTGGTCTTGAACTTGCACTGGTCCTCCTGCCTCAGCCTTCCAGTGCTGGGATGACAGGCGTGTGCCATCATGCCCCGCTGTAGCTCCCTTTCAGTGTAGCTTAGGCATGCAAGCAAGGACATTATAGGGGATAGGGAACAGTGACAGAGGCTGGCGACACTAAAAGACAGACATGGCCTACGGAAGCAAAGCCAGTGGCACAACGCTCCCAGTGCGTCTCCGTCCCTCCTGCGGCCTGGCTCTCCACCCTCACTTCCGAGCGGCCACCTGCACAACCTGCTGCGCCACACCTTGGCTTTCATCTGCCTTGGCCTCCCCCACCACCCTGACCATCCTCAGTCTACAATCAACACCATCTCATTTTCAAATTTCTAAGGCTCAATAAAAGACGCCACTTTTCAAGTGGAGACAAAGTGAGCTTCGCTGGCCTGGCCCGGGGCTGCTTTGCGGTCGCACAGAGCTGCTTGGCCCTGCTGTGTCCGCTACTCGGGCCCAGTCACGCCCCTGAAGCACTGTGCACTGCACAGAAGGTGCCTGGCTGCAGCTGGCCCCAACCAGCAGCATGGAGAGGCCCGGGACAGCCCCACCAGAGCACCTGCCGGCTGCTGCAGTTTCGGGGTGGCCGCCTGTAAGCCCGGCACAGAATCGCAATTAAATCAAAATACATTTTTAAAAGTATCTAAATTCTTCTGGCTTCTTTTCCAAATTTCCACATTTTTTTTTTTTTTTCTCTAGTTCTCTCACTCCAACTACATCTCTGCTTTTCAAATACCCCAAGATGTCTTCACATCCTTTGGCTCACTTTCTCTGCTCTGTTTTCATGTTCTGTCCTTTTTTTTTTTTTTTTTTTTCCTGGTACCAGGGATTGAACTCGGGAGCGCTTATTCTACTGCGCTATCTCTTCAGCCCTCACTCCGTTTTCATGAATAAGTCTTTCTAGTCTGAAAATTTCAATCTCCAGTGAGAATTAGAAATTCCTGTGGAATTCACCTAAACCAAGAGAGGAAAACAATATCTCAAGTAATAAGCAGTTGGGGAGGGGGCAGAGTCAGGTGTAAGAGAAAAGGACCCTGAATTCTTCTCATTTTTATTGAGAGAAGAACTTGTTACAGAAGTTATGAGCGATAACATAGGATCTAGGGGAGACCTCAGACTGGGAACTGCGGTGCGGCCGCAGGGATTCCAGTCTGGCTCCTTCCTAGTCTTCTCATCCAAGCAGGAGGCGAAGCACACAGGCCTCGCTGCAGGGACCATTTCACCCTTTTCTGAAAGACCTGTCTCCAGGGCACCGCAGGGCAAGGCCAGCTCTGCCTCCTCCACCCCAGGACGGCAGCACTGCTACATTCCTGGCCTGACTATCTTATTTTTAAATATTATTTATGCTGAAGCACTGCCAAGGACAGAATCAGAGGTCACTTTTGAAAGCAACCCTCTTCCCACCCCAAAGCAACATGGATCCTTAGGACCCCAGAATACATCCGTCTTCCTCATAATCCTTGGCACAGCACGGATGCCCAGGACAAGCACAAAGTTGGCCTGAGGACATGGCCATCGAAATATGTAAATTAATACTGCTCTCTCCACTTGGAGAATGACCTGCTTCTGACTCAAAGGAGGAGGGTAGCCCCAAGGTGTCTGTCACCAGTGTGACTGAGGCGTGAGGAAGCCCCAAGCAGTAAAAGTTGACTCCACTACTGACACAGGCTACACCCAGAAGTGAAGACTTCAGTTTGCTGACAACTTCTACCATGTGCCTATCAGCACAGTAACTTCTAGGCACAAGACAGGCACGATCCGCCCAGCCCCACCTATGCCCAGCGCCACAGGTGGGAAAGGCCAGGGGCAGCCCCCCTCCAAATCCCAGCCTCGCCTCTTCCACAGTCAGCCAAATAGTCCCATACATAGCAATGGTGGCACATTCCTCATAAATCTGCTTGGGGGCCTACGGACCCAGCTCCTTGGCACAATATCCAACCTGGGTAAGGGCTTATTTGACCGCCAGACCACAGCTTTTTGGTTGGCCTTTACTATTTTATGATGGAATAAAAAGTGGAGAGTTATTTCTAGAGCTCTCAGGGGTGAATCTTGTTTGATGAGGTTTTAGGGCTTTGTCACTCTACTTCCAGGACGTTATCCTTCTCTTTTCTGGGCCAGCAGATTCCCCAGGAGAAATCAAAGGAGTCCAAAGGGTCCTGTTTTCTCTCTTCTCTGCCCTGTTTCCCAAGTACGTATTTCAGGGAAGACATTTCTTTTCCAGGCTCAAAATGCTCCTGCCTGAGTTAGATTGGTGTTCTTTACACACAGGCTTGGACCAGCAGCTTCAGGACTATCTGGGAAGCTGTAAGCAATGTAAGTTTTCCCACTTCACCCCAAGTGTGCTGAAGCGGCAACTCAGGGGATGGACCCCACAAAGCTGCATGTTTAATGTTTAATTGTTTGATCAGTCTTACATACCTATGTCTGTCAATCTATACCAATTTGATGATGAAAATATGTAATGCAACCATTGTTAAATTGTTGTTTTGAAATTCTGTACTATATGTACTCTTGTTACAGTTTTTTTTTTTTCTATCTTTGTTTCTGTTAGTCTTACTCTTTAAAATAATTAAAAAAAAAAAAAAAAAAAAAAGGCTGCATGTTAACAAACCCCTCTGAGTGATTCTAATCCCTGAGTGAGCTAATCTAAATTTTGGGAAGCCTCAGCTTGGGTTATCAGCATTTGCACCACATAAATTGTGTAGGTCTGCGTCCTCACAGGAGGAGCACGGTGGAAAGGTACAGAAGACGGGAGCTGTTGCGGTGTACACTCTGTGGACAGAAGGGGCCAGAACGAGGTCACCCTCCATCAACAGTGGCCATACCGGGACACGTTGCCATCTTAATGACTTCCTTGTTGCTCATATAAAATGTCTGCCATCCACAAGCTGGGAGGACAGGCTTATTTTAGCTCACAGTTTATAGCGGTCTCAGAACGCTTGGCTGGTCTCGGTACCAGGTGGCACCATAGAGGGACACTGCAGAGGAAAAATGGTTCCTGGAAAGGTGCACAGGAAGAAGAAGGCTGCCCTCTTTCTCTTCTATTCTTCCGAGGATAGCAGCCCCTGCAGGGTGGGTCTTGTCCCTTCAGTAAATCCATCATCCACATTCGGAATTGTGCTAAAGCCCTCAGTGGGCTAATTCGGTGCCACACACTCATGATCCAGTCCTGCCCCAAAATGCTGCTCACAAGTGCCAGAGGTTAAGGGGAAAACGGAAGGAACACTTTCCATGGACACTGGCTGAGTGGTGGGTCTTCTTGGAGTCTACTCTAGCCTTTCGTTTGTCTCTTCATATTTTACTTAGCCATTCCGGTAATACAATGAAATCTCAGCACAACCTCGCTTCCCTGATGGCTGATGATGTTAAGCATCTTCCCATGGGGCGCTCAATCTCTCAGAGTCCTCCTTCCTCAGCCTTCCAACTGCTAGGATTATAGGTATGCATGGCTTACCATGCCTGGCTTTACTGTCGAGCTTTTAAATTTCATTATTCATGCTTAATATTAGTCCTTTTTTAAAAAATATTAGTCCTTTATTGCATATATGGCTTTCAAATAGTTTTGAGTGTTTGTATATAAACAGACTCTTCTACTTTTGGTAGCACCTCATAAAGTAAATGGGTAATTGTTTCTTCCTCCTTTGTTTCCTGGAAGAGGTTGTGTAAAGCTGATGTTATAGGGTCTTCAGATGATGGGTAGAAATCTCCAGCAAGGCCCTGACCTGTGGATCCCAGTCCTGCTCCCACTGATACCAACACAGGACTTAAGAGGAACAGGAAGTTACCTCGTCAACTGACAGTCATAAGATGGAGCATCAGGGCTGCTCTTGGTAAGGTCACCAGTGATTGGAGATTAAAAACAACTCATGATTTTATTTTAACATTTTTAACTAAATTATTTCTCTAAAGACACTATCACCAAATAAAGTCACATCCTGAAGTACTGGGAGGAGAGACTCCAATACATTTTTTTTGTTGTTGTTATGAAGGTGTTGGGGATCACAAATTATAAGCTGAGGCCAAAGCCCAGAGGCCTTAATGGTCCTTCTATGCTGTGAGCTCCAGGGTAAGATTACATCAGCATATGATCATGGCTGCCCTCTGAGTCATCTGAACTGATCCTCACGGACCTGAAACGCTCTTGCACCTGAGGTCACCACCACTCTCTGAACCATCCAATAATCCTTCAGATTACCGTGTGCAACCAATCATAAGGAGGTCACTGGCTCCAAGTGTCATTGTCTCTGCCCATCCTGAGGCACTGACCTCCCAGCACCCCCCTTTAATGAAGTTCTAGATTTGTTCCTGTTCATTCTTTATCCACTTATCATTACCCCCACCCCATATAGGCAGATGGACATCTTGGCCAGGCCCCCAATATGACAGGAAACACAACTCGATTTATCATTTCTAAATCCAAGCAATGGGCAAGATGAAGACATTGGAAATTTGCTCCATCATCAGGAGACTGTTTCATCACCTTTCCTGGTGCTATCGGAGCAGGGATGAGAAGTCCTCTGTATCCACCTCCAACCCTGCCTGCTGGGGACCCAAGAGGTTTTGTTTTGTTGTCTTTTTGAGACAGGGTCTCGCTGTACAGTTCAGGTTGGCCTTGAGCTCAGTTTTGCAGCCCAGGCTGGTCTCAAACTGTCACCGATCCTCCTGCCTCAGCCTCCTGAGTGCTGGGATTACAGGCGTGCACCACTACGCCCGGCTCCAAGTTTTTAAAATGGATTCTAAATGTCCCTTCAAGCTCCTAAAGTTGTGCATAGGAGGACACAGGACACATGTTCACCAGGGCTGCCACAGAGTGTGAGGAAGAGGCACTCACAGCCAAGGAATGCGAATTTACCTGCCGTCAGGGTTAGGCGCACAGCTGCTGCTGTCTCACAGGGTCTGTCAGGGCTTCGGGGACCACCAGGGCAAGCCCTTCTCTCATGGGCAAAGAGCAATCGCCAACCAAGAAGTGTGTCACAACTTGTGCATGCTAGAAAGAGAGGTAAAAACTACCCATCCATCCCTGCATGGTTCCTCAGTCCAGGGCTGAGCATTCAGTTGAGAAAATAGCACAGGGAGGGAGGGGGATGGTGCCAGGCCCTTCATACTAAGTTCTAGGGTCCATGCAGCCAAATCTTAACTTAGAGAGAGCACTGAATCTTCTGCACCAAAAAGTGCTGAGTATAGAAGAGTAAGAAGTTGCGGGCTGAGCACGCATTGAAAGAGCTGCTACCCAGCAGGAAGCAGAAACTTCACAGATCAAAACTGAGCAAAATGACTGGAAGAGAAAAAAAGCCCTAAATGATGTGAGGTTTGTGCTTGCTCTTCATGGAGCCAAGACTCACAGCAGCAGAGAACGTCAGGTGCACACATCACAGAACTGCAACGGAGTCCCGTCCAGGCCCTGCTGTTTTGCCTAGCAGGTTATCATAGATGATTTCCCCTCTCATTAGTTATTCTTCAGAAATATGACTTTTTAATGACTGCAGTGTCTCTAGGCACTGGTTTGCAGTTCATACCTGTACTTGAGCTATTTTTTTGTCTGATACCAATTTTTAACCTAACACCAAATTCTTAACATATAAATAAGCTCATCAATGCATCTATGAATAGGTATAATCATCATAATAGACAGAAACCAAGAATCAATTTTTCTACAATTGCAAGTGTGTATGATCCATCCTGGATGTCCCCTGACATTCTTTCACTGCATGGTAAGTACCATGATAGGAGAAAATAGTTTAAAGCAATTAAACCCTAACATAGCTGAAAAGTCATTCAGTTTAGAATAAAATACAAAAATGGTATCATTGTAGCAGAGATTTTATTGGTATCTGATATGCGCTGTGGAATAACTCCACGCTCAAGTAGCAGCACAGACTGCAGCCCTGACAAAGGTCACCGCGCTTCAGGCTGAGATCAGAGCAAACACTTGGTAGCACAGGGCTTGGAGCTCTTTGTCACGCTCACCAGGTGGCTTCTTTTGGTCTTTTGCCAGTAGAAGGTCCACCTGCTGCAGAAATCTTCCCTGTGACTAGCAGTAAGTGTCAGGATTTCCATGAGTTCTGTCCCAGGAGGCCCCCTAGCGACTACCGGTGCGGAAAAGGAAGAGCGGCCCAAGGATAAGAGAAAGACTTGAAAAATTCAGAGCAGACGTAGGAATTTCCTTCAACAAGGGAAGAATGAGAGAGAAGTGAGAAGAAACAAACAAAAAAAAAGATGGTGGAAGCTCAGGGGAACCTCGTGGGCTCGGACCGCTAGAATGCCACAGCGCACTGCTGGCAGCACTAACAGCACCGGATGAGTCCCAGCGCAAGACCGATGCTCCCCTTCTACATCCTGGGGGTTACTAATGGAGCTGTAGGTTTTAGGTACTACCCAGGTGCCCACCACCTAAAAGCAGCAGCTACAGGAAAGCCAAGAAAGTCTAATTTTGCAGAAAGGAGAAGAATTAACATCACTGACCCATTTTAAATACATTTCAAGATACATAAGGAAACATTCAAACACTGTGTGTGTGTGTGTGTGTGTGTGTGTGTGTGTGTGTGCGTGTGTGTTTCTGTGTCTGGGTAAATATTAGGAGAGAGGAGCAACCGCTAGTATGCTTTACCTGTAGCCGAAATAGGATGTATCAAGATGGTAGTTTTAACAGAAAGGTGTCCTGCTGTAATGCTTCACTTTAATCATTTGTCCCCAAAATACCCAGGGGCCTGGGACCCCTTCCTACCTGTGCTGGAGTTGCTACTGGGGCTGACCAGCAGGGGTCCTGAGCCCTGGGCTGCGGGCGCGGGCTGCCCATTGCTCAGCTGCTTGACTCGTTTGCGGTGGGATTTGCCGTTGTAATGGACCTGTGCCTGGGCTGCAGAGTTCAGCTGGATGTTGCACACCTCGCAAAAGGAGAACAGAATTTTCTTTTTCTCTTCACTTAGCTGGTCTTCAGGCCTGTCGTTCTTTATCCCCTTTTCTTCAAAGCCCCGTAGAAAAGTTGCCATATTCATAATTCCATCTTCAAGGTGGTTGTCAGGGCTTAAGGAATACTCTGTGCCTGGGAAACAAAACAAAACAAAAATGCTGTAAGTGCTTGCAAAGTCATGCACACTTATTTTCTAGTATGATTACAATTAATGCTTAATGGTTTGATCTAGCTAGATGTCCCCTAGCCACTCAATGGTCACTCTTGGAAAAAGTCTTCAAAAGCACCTGATTGAGCACATTGGTTTTGAATAGGAGGCCCCTTTTCTGGAGCGTGGTCGTACCCATCTTTGCTCTCCCTGCTTCAGGCTTCATCCCCTTTATTCTTTAAACTCCTGCCTGCCTGTGAGATCTCCACTAGCACACTGCCCTCTCGTTATGGTTTACACATAGCTGTCCCCGCAAAAGCCTTGTGTCTCTGGTCTTCCATCTGGCTGGATAAGGGTGTGCAATGCTGGATACTAAATTACTCCACCCACTGAAATTAGCATAGTTCTAGGTGGGAGAATGGAAGCCCCACCCTGGCTGTGGGACATTTAGACCTATAAATGATGGCAACAATTAGTAGGCTTTTAGCCTGGCAGCATTATAAAGGGACAGAGAGGTTGGCCTGCTGCTGCTGCTCACTGCCTTCTGCCTGCCATGCCATGAGCTATTTCTCCTCTGCAATGGCCCTCTGCTCTGCCACCTGCCTTGGAGCCAGCAAGCTACAGACTGAAACCTCTACAAACTGTGAGCCAGAACAAACCTTTCCTGCTTTAACTTGTGGGCATTGGGCATTTTGTCTTAGCCACAAGAAAAACAGCTAAGGCTTTTCTCCAAGCGACCCACTCTGACTCTGCAAAGAAGAGAGGTCTGTTGTATGCCACATGATCGTGCCTCATAGCGCTGATCAAACTGTGCATTTCATACGCATTTGTGTAACTGTCTGTTGGTTTTTGGTTTCTAATTAAAGTATAAGCGTTGTAAGAGCAGTAACATCATCCTGGGATATTTCTGAGGCCTGCTACTCCACCTTTCATACAACAGACACTTAAATATCTGTTGCAGGAGGAAAGGAACAGATATTATGAACTCGGTATTGTACAAAAGTATCCCCCATGTGTGGATGTAACTATACATACAATGGTCACACATCAGTATATATGCAAACAGACACACACCTTAACAGGGTAAGAATAAAGCTAAGACACAATATTTCTACCACTTACATTGGGTTGTGTTTCTTTATAAATCAGCCAGTGGGAATTCACACATATTTTCTGATGGATGGAATGAAACGATTTGGTTTTGGGTTCCCAGATTAGCCCACAGACATCAATTTAATATTCGATACACTTGAAATGTACAGCATCTGAAATACAAAATAATATAAATACAATATTATAACACATTGGCATCCAAAACAGTGAGTTTCCACTGTAGCTAACCCCAAGGTAACCAGCATTTTCATATTGTCAGCATGACTGCGGCAATGCTGTGGGGATCCCAAATTTAAATAGAGAAAATTCTTCAAGAAGACAGAGAGACAAGCAGTGAGGCGGTAATGAAGGGGAAAGGGTGTGGGTGAGGAAAACCGGCTGAGGACCGTACTGTGTGCTCATGGGAAATCCAGGGCCGGGCAGGGAGGTACTTAAAAGACACTGGCTTCAAACTCTTCCTTGATCAAAGTTGGTGCGGCGGCTTGACGGAGACGGAGGGGCAGCAAGGCACATGCCCATTTTTGGAGGGCTCACCACAGAGTGGTTAAAATTCAAAAAAGGCAGGTATCAATCCTACAGGTAGGATAGCCAAAAATAGCTCCTGATTCACTTCCAGATACCCCGTCATGAAGGGCAACTCCTGCTAACTTGATATGTAAAACAAATTTTGACTCCTCTAATGCTTTACTTCGATCCTACAATTGAAGGGACTGTTGCACAAGAACTTCCAAACAAATTCTATGTCTTTCAACTCTACCTCAGAATCTACTCAAGACTACACGTCATCCGATTTAGGCAAATTCTATAGCCAATATGAAGAAAATAACATTTGAAAACATAATTTGAATTGTTGTGTACACACACACACACACGCACACACACATTTTAGCCCATAAATATAAATCTCATAGAACTTATGAAAAGACCAGTGCCACACAAAAAGTTACATTCAAATGTATTCTGGTTGTGTCACTGAAATATTAAAGTATAAAGGTTAAGTGACAAGCAAACATGGAGCTTTTAATACTATCTTATCACTATTAAGTCTGTCTAGAAAAATGAACCCTCAGTAAAACGTAAGAAAAACTTAACCTTGCACAACTAGGCCAGGTCCCACCTTAGCAAATCATTAAAACCTAAGTATTACATTTCAACACAAACCACCAAGATCCTTGACTCGGCTGAGTGCTGTTGACACTCTCATCTAAAAATTTAACCTGTGTGGAGGCGTCTGGCCTCGCCTTTGATGTGAATTAACACACTGTAATTCACCAAAGCAGGACATCCGTCACAATATTGTACAATAAATTTAAGATACAAAAAATGGCATATTATCTGATAAAAGATACGACAAGCTTAGCAGTCCTTTCCTGGTTGCTATTTGTTCTACAAACTATGTTTCATATTTATTGACACAGACATATTTTAAGAACTGAGAAACCTTTGCAATAAAATGAATGTCTATGCTAGAATTCGGGTCTTCTCCAGGACCAGCGCTTTTCCTAACCTTTCACCCCTCTTTCACCTTCTCCCCAGGTGACTCTCTCACGGATGATAAGCCAAGCCTCCCACACCACACCTGTGGGCCACCCTAGGGAGGGCCCAATACCCTGGGGAGGGGATAGCCACCAAGTCCCAATTTATTAGTCCTAATTTTAGCTTCATCACATTTCTTTACCCTGTGAAAGAGAAAACTAAGTCCAGACCTCATTATCAGCCCCTTACAGCCCAAGTATGTGTAGTTCCTGAGGTCTTGGGAAGCCGACCTAGAGGTGGGAGAGACAAAATACCAGCATCTTCACAAGCACTGTGGGCTTGCGATGATACGATTTTTAGGCTCACACTGTGTGTAGACGTGATAGGGTTTCTACTGTGGACTTTCTGACTAAGGGGAAGGTAACAGTTTAACTAGAAGAGAGAAAAAGAACACTTACTATTTTAAAGTTGTTTATCAGACTGTTAAAGTACGTGTTTCCTTTGCCTGAGGTAGATGGGCTTTCAAGATTTCTGATTACAAACAGAGCAGCAGGCAGCATTCTGCTTTTGATGGCCTGCAAAGTTGCTCTTGGAATAGAAAGGCCAGACAAAGAACCAAGTCCTCACACTGTTTTCTCTGTAGCTGTCTGTAAGATGCATTTTTCCAAGGCAGCTGTGCCGGTGCATACCTGTAATCCCAGCACTCAGGAGACTGAGGCAGGAAGGATCATCACTGCCAGTTCAAGATCAGCCTGAGCTACATAGCAAGTTCAAAGCCAGCTCGAGCTGCACAGGGAGCCCCCCCCCCTCCCAGTCTCAAAAAAGGAAAACAAACAAAAAGCCCCCTGGCATTTCCCAGCACCTTAGCATCCTAGAGGAAGTAAAGTATTTTGTTGCAAACGAGGAAATGAGAAAAGGGCAGATGAACAGCTGGACCCAAACTGGATAAACAGTGCGGGTTCTGACCCACAGGTTTCATGAATTAATTGGTGGGGAGGCCATTCATTGGGAAACTTTTGGAAAGTAGCTACTGTCTGGAACAGCCTTGATTTGCACTTACTCGGTTGTTTTGATAATAACAGAAATCTGATTCCAAAATAAAGATATCTTTGTTACATGTGTAGAAAAATACATTTTCTGACGCAGTGGCCACCCTCAGTAAAGAACCCAAAGGAGCTTCATGCCTAAGCAAGGGTGAAAGGGCTCTGCCCCTGCCCTGACCCAAGGACGAGGGATCCCGGGCCCCAAGGCAAGCAGTCAGCCATCCACTTCCCACTCGTTCTAACCCTTCACCCCCTGGTTTGTGCCTCATTCCCAAGTGCACTGTCTCTCTTTGAAGAGTCACATACACACTGCACCCCAGCAAATCCCAGGCAGTGGGCTGCTCACACCTCTCTATTCTTGAAGTTCTCCAGATGCTCCCCTTGCCGGGGTCTCTTCCTGCCTCTGCCCGCCTGGACCCACACCATGCTTGTGTTACAATTTTAATTATTTATAAAGTTCTATTCTATCTATGCAGTGTTATTTATTCATGTGCTTATTTCAGAAAACATTAACCTCCTATGCAGACAGAGGCCAGACACCAGGGAAGAAGAGTGACCAGCGTGGGTTGGGAGAGGCCAGTCCTGCAGGCACCTGCAGTCCAACAGGAAGTGCACAGCAGGAAATGGGAACCACCACAGAGTGCAGGAAGGACTCCAGAAGAGTCTACGTGTTCCTTCTTGGCTAGATTTCAAGCTCATTGAGGATAAGAACCGTGATTTATTCATCTCTGTATTCTCAGCACCTAAGACTATCTTTAATATTAAAAAGGGAGCTTCATAAATATTGGCTGACTCAACAAATGCATTTTGTTTGCACACATGTGTGTGTGGTGTGCTCAGTACATCTGGGGATGTATCATGTGTGTGTGATGTGTGTGGCATGCATGTCTGCAGTACATAGTTAATAACCAAGTGAACACAGTAACCAACATCAGTGTTTCCAAAAATAAAGCTGTGACTTCAAGTTCTGCTGGGGTAACTTAGACAATAATAAGAGAAGACCTCTAATCAATATCTGTGTGACACAGCTCTTTACTGGCATTAATGTTCACAGAGCACTGGATATTGTGGCAGAGTTCGTAAAGGTGAAAACCCATAGGCAGTTGAGTAGTCCTAGCACTCTGGGAGGCTGAGGCGAGAAGATTATAAATTCAAGTCCAGCCTGATTAATCTTACAGGCTTAGTGACCCTGTTCCAAATTAAAAAAAAAAAGAAAAAGCCTGAGAACGTATATCAGAGTGAAGGTTCTGGGTTCAATCCTCAATACTGAAATCAAATAATTGATCTTTGGAGAAAATTCAAGACCCTGGGATAGGTCCTTGTCCACTTCATTGTATTGCAAAGAGCGAGTGTTTAAGCTTCTACATCAATGAAAGGCAAAATATTAAGTTCTTGGGATATTAGGCTACAGATAATGCCCTTCCTTAAAATAGTTTTGAAGAAATATAGAAACACAGCACACCATGTTCATTTTGTTATATATGTCCATATTTATTTCATAATAAGATCCAGATGGAGAAAGCTACACATGACTCAATTCAGCTACACAGTTACGTGTTAAACATGGATGATTAACTAAAAGCCTATCCTTACTGTATTGGTGGTTAAAGAAATATATAAAACAAAGAACTTTAAAAATGAAGAGCTGCCGGGCGTGGTGGCGCACGCCTGTAATCCCAGCACTTGGGAGGCTGAGGCAGGAGGATCGGTGCGAGTTCGAGACCAGCCTGGGCTACAAAAGTGAGCTCAAGGCTAGCCTGAACTGCACAGCGAGACCCTGTCTCAAAAAGACAAAAAATAAATAAATAAATAAAAATGAAGAGCTTATGATAACTTAGAAAAGGTTCCCATCATTCTCCTGTCTGTTTAGGAGGACGACTATGGGAAGAATTCTTGCATAACAGTACCCAAAGCACTCGGAGCACAATTTCTGCAGCCCTTTTTAGTTACCTTGGCCTGACGTCATTACTTCATGTTTGATCTCACTAGACTGTTCGGCTGTCTCATCTTGTTTCCAGCCACCAAAGAGCACTTTGCTGAGTGCTAGTGACATGGACTGCACTGGGGTGCTCTGGCCTAATTCAAATCTCAAAAGAGTCGACTGTAACGGCTGGGTAAGAAAAGCTGACACTCTGATGCTTTAGGCAGCTTGTTTCCCTTAAGAGAAAGTTTTCTGCTCGGTGAGATGGTTAAGGTTTCTTGTCGACTTGACTGGCTCGGAGCTGCAGAGGGGATTAGTGGCACTCTCTCTAGGTGGGTCATGGAGGTGTAACTTGGGAGGTGACGTTGGGTCTCTCCGTGCTGCTCTCTGCACTGTTCGCCAGCCCTTCTAACCAGCTGACGTGAGCTACGCAGCTCTGCCCTGCCAGGCCCTTCCACCAGGATGTCCCAATCATGGCCTCAGCCTGCCATGGGCCAACACCTCTGATCTCAAAAGCCAGCTAAATTCCTTCTTTAAATTGGGCTGCCAGGTATCTCATGCCAACAACAGGAAAGCTGACCGATACACTCCACTGTTGGCATGCATTGCTCCTTGATTTTGGCCTCACTATCTTAGAGGAGTATTATGATGAGAAAGTAAAGCTAAGACTCTAGTATGCATGGAGACTTGGAGTGATGGCTCAGAGGAGCTCAGTCTGCCTCACACAACTATGTGAAAAGCTGTCCTTACTGTGGCTCCACTGTATCTCTGCAAGTTAGTTGTTTTTTTGTTTTTTTTTTGTTTTTTTTTTTTCCCCCTTTCTCTTCACAAAGAATCTCTTTCTTGTAAGTGTATTTCAGTTGTAGTGCCCCTACAGGTTTTTGTTAGATCGTGGGAGAGCCTGTGCTCTCTTACTGAAGGACTCACAAGAGATTAGTGGGGACGGGAACTTCTCAGAAGGACATGGGCATATTTTGCCTTAAAAAAAGAATGGCTTGAGCCTGTGAAGCTCATATTTGGCTGAAACTGTATTATAACCTATGTTTTGGGTCATTCTGAGTTGAATAAAATTAACTTTCAGGAAAGTACTCCTTCCTTTATTTTGAATTATCCCAAGGGTTACAAGGAAGGGCTGCACTGCTGTGGTGTGTCTAGAAGAGAGAGACATGCCCAGTCATCTATGGGAAGATTGGCGGGACAAAAGACACTCAGAGGAGCCTGTGACTGTCCCTGAGGCTGGAGGAATAGCAGGCCCATGACCCAGACAGGAGAGACTTGTTCAAGGCACTCCTATAGCTAGGAGAAAAACTGAACCCTGAAGCTTGGTGACTAGGATGATGTGCAGGCAGAGCAGACCTTTGAGAGTTTCTAGGGAGGACTTTGTGAACTTGGGTCACCCCTACTAGTTGGGGAGCTCCCCGTTTGTATACTTGTATTCCCTTCTTTCAAATCTCCAACCCACCACCGAGATCATGCACTGATCCCAGCTGATCCTCCTGGTACTGGTGGACACTGTAAGAGTCTGGGGAGGAACCTGGGCTGAGGACATGCATGGGACAGCAGCAGCAGAGAGCAGCAGGGTGCTACCAGCCAGCAGGAAGGCAGCAGGGCCCAGAGCCAGGCATCTGAATGGGACGTCACACGCAGCTGTCTTGGGATAGGGCAGGGGTTCAACAAAGCTCAGATGGGCAAGCTGACGAATTAATAGCACTCCTCCATCAAGCGGGCTGCAAGAGAGACTTGCACCATTCTGAATTAGGTAAATAGACTGGAAGATATAAGTTACCAAAATATAAAGGAATAAACTTGTTACTATTATTCATGATTAAGCTACAAAGTGAGCAAGATGTCTAGCCCTTAAAAGGTGTTTTACAGGTCTTTGACAAAATACGCCCCTATATTAATTCAGCTGAAGTTCAGTTTTAACCAAACCTACTAGTGAATTTGGCTTTGGCCTTGAAAAATCCCGACAATGACCCACTACACCCACTCTCAGTCGCTGTCTCAGTGTATCCCGCAGGCAGGGCTGGCACAGCAAGGCAGGGATTAAACCCCAGCTGCTATGCTTTGTCTATGCACGTGCTTTATTATGCTGAGCTATCAGGATAGCCCAGGAAAGTATTTTATTCTTAAAATCGGAATATAAATTTCAACTATATATGTAACACTAGGGTCAAAAATACCCTTACATGCCTATGACAAATAAGTTCTATCAGTAGAAGGAAAGATGTATGTTTCCCATTAAAAGTGCAAAATGTTGCAATAAGAGATGCCAACGTGGTTGATTAAAAAAGGAGGAACACAGGAAAAGCTTGGAGGAGAAACGCTAGATAATGCAGATGTTCTCCAATGAAGGGGAGGCAAACACATCAAGATGCAGAAAACTAACCTAAAAGCACAGGTCCTCTAGGACAATTATCCAGAGTGTGGAGAAGGGGAGCAGGGCTGCTGCGGGTCTGCAGCTTCCCCACAGCTTTTACCCAGAGAATGCATGCTCCTGGGAGTGGGTCGAAAGCCAGCAGGGAGGAGCCCAGGCTGCAGAGGCCAGGCTTCTGGGGTGGGCTCCCTATCTCCCCTCCCTCCCACCTGGACGAGGAAACCCAACCAGGAAGTTAATTACAGTTAGAGTCCAGGAAACCAGGGATGGCAGCCAGAGAAAGGGCAAGCTGGTAAACCAGAAACAGGAAGCCCAGGCCAGGCCCTCATCCCCCCAAGCATCACTGTCCTGTGCAATCCTATTCACCACCGAGAACTCATTATCCACAAAGAAAGGCACTCAACATCCTTAGTCTTCAGGGAAACACAAGTTAAAAATGCAATGCAATGCTACTAATATCACCAGAATGGTTAAATGAAAACTGACTGAAAATATAAAGTATTTGATGAAAACAAATTTGTACACAGCTGTGGAAGTATCACTGGATAAAACCATTTTGGAAAACTGCAATATCAATTGAAACTGAAGATATGTAACTGTCTAGGGCCAGTTAATATTATTCTTCAATGTATACTCAACAGAGTTATTGAGACAGGTCCTCTAAATGTATACATATTAAGCAGAATGTTTGTAGAACATGCCAAAACAGTTTTAAACTGAAAAGTACCCACATACCTACCAGTGGTAGAATAGATAAGCGCATCAATTGTAATACAGTAAGTAGCATGTTGATCCTCACCATAGAATAACATGCAGCAAAAAGAAGGAAATGTTTTATAACTTCTTGACATAATATGACTGAAACTCAAGAATAATGATGAAGAAAAGCAGCCAGGCCACCAGGTTACAACTGTACAATTTCATTTAACCTAAGCAAAGTATGAAAACATAGTCACCCTGGGCTGAGCCCAGACTTGATTGAGAACTCATGCTGGGTACCTAGAGGTACTTGACTTGTGGGACTTTGCCTTTCTATGTATCTGCAAGACATAAACTCCTCTGGGTACATCTCATTTTTCAGTAGATATTTTTAAAAGTGTTCTGGGCTGTGAAGATAGTTCAGGGGCATAAGTGCCCGCCTCATAAGTTCAAGGTTCTGAGTTTGATCCCTGGAACCATCAAATGTGCTCAAAACAGCAAATTTGGGCAATGTCTGTTTTTAAAAATGCCCCTGCAAATCTACCATAAGAGATATATATTTTATTTTGTAGAGCGCATTTTTTTCCTCAAGTGGTTACATATTTATAAACACATGATTACACAAGATCCTACTTCCTGTTTTTTCACTCATAAACATATTCCCAGTCATTAAGCATTCATGTTCAGAATGCGCCCTGACAACAAAATGTAACGAGAGATAATTTAGTCAAGTTGTACTTTCCTTCCTGGAAATGAGGGACCCCAGGAAGGGATGGCATGGCAAAGACCAAGGGAGGTCAGAGAGCTCCTAAGGTACTGGCAGCTATTGTGCCAAACATCACAGATTTGAGAGGATCTACGACCCCTTGAGACAGCCTCATTTTTCCTGGAGTTGGTGCTGTTATGATTATTTCTCACTATTTACCCATTTGAAGTATTCTGAGGGTGTTTTCTTGCATTTGTGTCTTTGGACATATCTATAACTCTTCCCTGAAGACAAATTCTTAGAAGTACAATCTTTAGGGCCTTGTTTAATATATACTACCAATTTGAACTCCAGATAAGCCACATCGATTTACACTTTCATCTGCAGTGTATGAGAATGTTTATTTTCCACTTTTATAATACTGAGAAAGGTGTTTAAAGAACCCAGTCAATCTGATAAGCACAGCCTGTTTTCAAAAGCATTTATTTGCTAGCATAATTGGCCAGTTTTTCATATAAATGTACAGCACCACAGTGAGTTTCTTATTCACGACCTTGGCCTTCATTTTTCTCTTCTTGGTTAGTCTGTTTCTCATATTGATTTGAAAGGACTTTTTTTTATCATTAAACACATATGCTTTCTTTCATCTATTACAAATATTGCTCAATTGACCTTTTCATTTTGTTCATGATTTTGAGATATTAACTTTCTTAAAATTTCAAATCTATCCTTTTTATTTCTTTTTTTTTGTTTGTTTTGTTTTGTTTTTTTTTTTGTCTATTTGAGACAGGGTCTCGCTATGCAGTTGAGGCTGGCCTTGAGCTCACTTCTGTAGCCCAGGCTGGTCTTGAACTCACACCGATCCTCCTGTTTCAGCCTCCCGAGTGCTGTTTATTTCTAACCTCTGTTTTTAGCTTTTAAAAACATACACTCCCTTCCCTATATCATAGAAATTCTTGGGGCAGCCTGATAGCTCAGTGGACACAAGTGCCTCCTTTGGCAGACCGCAGTGGCCAGGGTTCGATCCTTGGCATGTCATTCTGGCCTCAGCCCTGAGGCATGCTGAAACAGCAATTGAGACTGGGCATGGTTCTGTGCACCTGTAATCACAGCACTTGGGCGGCTGAACACAGGAGGATCACTAGGAGTCCGACTGGCACAGTGAGACCCTAGTACTCTGTATGTACTAAATGCATAAGAAAGAAAAATGAAATTTTCACTATTAAAATACAATTTTGGACTTATCCTCATAATTTTTTTTAAATCTTTCACTTATTTATTTGGTACAGGGTCTCACCATGCAGCTTGGACTCCTGTTTTCAGCCTCCTCAGCACTGGGCTTATAGGCATGCCCCACCATGCCCCAGTTTCAGTGGCTGGCACAGCACACTCAGGCCCCAGGACTGGTACAGTATGTGGTACCAGGGACTGAACCCGGGTCCTTGAGCTTGCCAGGCAGGCTCTTAGACTATCTCCCCAGCACTATCATCATAATTGCAAGCATGCTACATGATAAAAAGTGTATGGAAGTGTAGAAAAGTGGAAACCAAATATGCATGCTAGGGTAGGTGGGACAAGAGTGTAAATGACTGACCATTATTGGGTGCTGTTGCTGACAGTCAACCAGGAAGGGGCATGAAAACTGCAAAAAAGATTCTTGGCACTCTCTCTTACATACTGGAAATGCCCTGCTCTCCTTTCCAACTTACAGAAAAGTCTGGATCTGGACAGTGCCTTGACAGACACTTATTATAATCTTATCAGATACAGGAGGACAGGATGTCCAACTTCCCTCCTCGTAGTGCAATTCCACAGGCACTGAACAATCATCTAGTAAATAACATCTGTCCAGATTCTTCGAACAGACATCTCTCTTTATTTCACTTACAAAATCTAGATAAAATCCAGCTGCTTTCAGAAAGCTTAAAGACAAGCTGCTATGAAACCCTGAACAACTCACAGATAAAGGAATGGCCCCATAGTTAATTGAACTACATCTTAGGGATCATGTCTTATTTTTTTTTCTCTAACAGTCAAGAGGTTTCTTGAATTGTCTAGTAGATACAAAGTTTTAGTGTTTATAGGTATTCAAACATTGACAGAGTATAAGGGTTCCCATCAGCTTTTCCAGAGAAAAAGTGCAACTTTTATTAAGAATGTGTTTTTTCACTTTCTCCTTTGTTGCCCTATTTTAAAATTTGGTCTGCAAGAGTTGAAAAGGTAGTGCTGCAAGTGGACACACATACACACACACACACACACATACACACACACACATACACACACACACACAAACACACACACACACACTACGGCACTAATTACTATGGAGACATTAGTGAATCCAGTATCTTCTATGAATAATTGTAGCCCATTCATTGGCAGGCTCATCTCTCCCCTTGTAGTTACCCTATCACAAAGCTACTCTATAAAAGGGAGCAAAGATGGTTTTAAGCAAGGGATTCTTTTCCTGGGTCAAAGCAAGTGTAACGTGCTTAACGGTAACATGAGAAGGAAACAGCCATTTTTAAGGCTCTCCTGAGAAGTCAGAACACCGGGTTACGGCTCAACGCTGGCAGCTTCCACGGTGTGATGTGGTCGCCAGGGAGCGACCCACTAGGTCTTGTTGGAAAAATTAATCCCAGAGGTAGTACAGTGGGAAGATGACCCAATTACAGAGATAAGGTTCAGGTGTATAAAAGACCATGATGACAGTGAGCCAAGGCGACTCACATACCAGAGCAACTGAGAATGTCACACATCTGAGTTTAAGAGTCAAAATCTGAAAGTGTTAGAGAGCAAAAGACAAAATGCTCAGTTGGAAATCAGTGTCTTGAAGGTCTCTGGAACAACATCGGATGTTTAAGTTTTCTACGACCTGTTCATTATCTCATCACCCCATTCCTATCTGGAATCCATGTGAGACAAAGAAGCCAGGTAAAGACGACCCAGAAGGGACGTGCTAGAACAAGGGCCTGAGCCTGACGACAAGTTGGTTTTGCTTGAACTTTAAATACATTGTCACTGTGGCTACCTGTTCTTTCCATATTGATTTTCCTTAAAAAGGTCTTTTGCCCTTTTAAGATTGATCTTTAAAAAAAAAAAAAAAAAAAAAAAAAAAAAAAAAAAAAAAAAAAAAAAAAAAAAAAAAAAAAAAAAAAAAAAAAAAAAAAAAAAAAAAAAAAAAAAAAGGCTCCACTGTTTCTGATATCACACTGATGACATTTAAAATTTTTATTCACTCACTTGCCCCATAAAAGAAAGAATGAGCTTTGTTTAAATTCTACTATAGGAGAAGACTGGGAAAATAGTGAAAAACAAATTTATTTGTTGCTCCCAAGCACAGTTGCTAAATTTACTCTATACACGTTCATAAAGCATATTCCCCAATTATTTTTAGATAGCTTCTTAATTTCAAAGTTATGCAGTGCTTAAAATTGTACTGATTTATACTCAGGAAAAGCTTAGAGGAAGAACAACTTGCATAGAATTTGTCCCACCACTCTAATAAATTGTAGTATTTACAACAGACTAAAAGCCAGTTTTGTGGTTTTCAAGTATATAAATATGTATGAGGTATTCTGCATGTGTAGCCGGACATGGCCAACAACCATGCTATGCACCCAGGTATTGTGGAGAGGCAACAGGCAAGATGGACAATGCATTGGCTAGGCTGGACTTGCTATTTTGACTTCTTGGAATACCATGTTCACAACAAATAGAGTTCCTGTGGTACTGTGGCAGTAGGGAAAATGGAGAAAGAGCTGTAAAATGCTGCAAGGTGATGCATCGAACCATCCCGAGATGCATCTGTCTGTCAGAACTGCACTGAAGCACCCATCAAGCTCTTTCCTGTCTCTCTCTCTCTGTCTCTCTCTCTCTCTCTCTCTCTGTCTCTCTCTCTCTCTGTCTCTCTCTCTCTCTCTCTCACCTTCATGATCAGAAAAGCAATATAGAAATAAACATTAAGCATTGTATGCTAGAATTCTTTTATAAGAACTTGTGTCAAACATACAAGAATATTTGCCTATTTGGGCATGAGAAAGGTAGCGCAGACATGTACTAATAAAAAGCTTTGGGGTTTTTTGGCCAGCTCAGCATATGCCAGGGATCGAACCAGGGTCTCCTGTGCCTGTCTGAGCTTACCTAAGCAGGCACTTTAGACTGCTGAGCTATCTCATCAGCACCATTAAAAAGGTTTTTTTTAAATTCATTTTACAAGACAAAAAGGAGTCCATTTCTATGTCCCGTATGGGATAACAGCCCCACACCAAGTAAGAAGCTCAAGGAGCTCCAAATGGGGCATTCAAATATGTCATCTGATTATGAGCAGAAGACGGAGGAAAGCTCCCTGTAGTGTGGCCAACTATGCACCTAAGCACCTCTCACTCTTATCTCCACTGGACAAAACTGAAAACAGGAAATAACTTGCTTTTGAATAACACACTTCTTTTGCTTTTTCAAATGTTCCCTTCCTAAGGCTCATAGGCTTCAGCTCGTATCCTACTGAAGCCTTCTCCTGGACTAACTCACACTAAGTCATGACTAAGACAGAAATTTCTGTCAGGAGGAAATAAATCTGTAAAGCAGCTGTCTTAATGAAGGGCCATGTTGGAAATGCCTGACACCCATATGCCCAACCCCTACCCCTGAAGACTCTCATTCAGAGCATGCATCTGAATAATTGGTGGAACGGGGAAGAAAGAAATACAAATATTTCTTGGAGTGCCAAGGAATGTAGGAGCTCAGCCGGCCAGGAACGCCTCCCCTACTTACCAGCACTAGCACAACAGAGCTAAAAGCTTCTACACCACTTGCCTAGGTGGAACAGGACAGGACCTCTTGTCACCCACCTCCCCTACTCTATAACCTAACAAACACTTTCATCATTAAGAGGAAGACAGTGACAGCTCTGCTAGTTGCTTGATAGCTGAATGACCTTGAGTAACCACCAGTCTCAGCAACAAATTCTTTCCTTGTAAAGGAAGGTGAGTGAACTAGGTAATCTCAAAAATTCACCATTGTTCTAAAATACCTGAGGTTTATACAGGTTTATTTTTGCTGTGCATTTGTCCCTCTCCCCCCATAAGAGAACACCACAATGTTCACCATGATTGATTGTTTACACTGAATTGCCATGGGCAGAGGACCTGCTCCACTCTTCTGATCCACAGCTTGAGCTTTCTGCAGCAGCTAGCAGCACTGCAGTAGACTCTGGTTCTGCACAGAGACTGCCCCTCGCAGCTCACTTGATGATGGAGTGGGAGGCAGCAGGCAGTATTTCAACATGCAAACTGACATTTAATTATACAAAAATCTCTTTCTGTGATCACTTCTCTTGGCAGGCAGATTCTCATCTACTTAAACATTTTTTTCTTTTTCTTTTTTTCTTTTTTTTTTTTTTTGTGGACTTCTGATTTTCCAGTTCCTATTGCGAACCATCAGAAATGAGTCCCAGAAAACAGGGTATAAGTCTTGTTACTTTTCTATCTAATATATTCCTTAGATGACATGGTCACTTGTAAAATAATGTTTCTTTCTGAGCGATGTCTGAATCACTTACAACCACGCTGGTATCCTCAAAGTGTAGATATTTTCCAACACCTATGCCACAAAATCAAGTATTCATACAAACACCATCAAAAGGTGTCAGCAGATTTTCTAGCCAAAAAAAATATTGCATAGAAATGGCTCAATCTGCTTTGCTAATTAAACACCAAAATAATTCAATATGGAGATGAGGCAGGGAAAGAAGTACAGTGAGGCAAAAAATCAGGTATTCACCCTAGGCGCGCAATTTGAGGGGGCATCAAAACAACCAGTAATCAAGCAATTTAATGTAACTCTTTTGATCAGTAACAGCACCATGTCAAGTCCTATTAGAACCAGAGATGAAAGGGAAATAATGATAGTATTAATTCACATTTATTTAAAATTTGGTTTGTCATCAATTATTTTTTATTAATTTTGAGTTTTAAAAGGTATTGAAATAAAATATTTATCTTGACTCTTGGAGTTTTGGCATCTCCCCGCAAGTTTGCACCTCACCTCCACCCTAGTGCTACAATAGCTTGACTTCCTGCTACAAATCACACATGAGCATTACTGCACTTCATTGTTAATTAAAAAAGATCCCTGACAACAAATCTAATTATTTCTGTCAGAGTTATCATTTGTGTGTGTGCTTTTTTACAGTGATTGGTGCCATTTTAATGATTTATTCCAAGCAGTGACTGGAGAAGTAGGCAATTTTCCCTTTACATAAGAGAAAAATGAAACCCTGAAAGGTGAAAATAACTTAACAAAGGATATGATACAGTCAGTACCATAAAATTCTTATTCCTCATGTACAGTCTCATTAAATGAAGCACAAGGAGAAAAGGAAAAATGAGCAAAGCGGTAAGAGGAAAAAAGATGAGAGAACATGAATACATATCTCCTAGGGATTTTCAAACTCAGTTTGAAGACTCATCTGATGTTTCATAAAACGTCAATTCTGAGGCAGATCTCTGTAGGTTTGAGACAACTCCCCAGATCCTCACTCCAAATGATTTTGGTGTAAGTATTCTGGAGTCCACAGGTTGAAAACCACCAAGGAGATGCACACGTGTAGCAGGACCCAGACTAGGTATCTAGGACACATTGCCTGTAATCCTTCTCAATAACCACCTGCTTCTATTCTTATACAGCAAAAAAATTCTGAAGGAACTTGAAAATTCACATGTCATGCAACTGAAAAAAATCAGAATTCACCCCTTCTCACATTTAACTACCTATTTAGATTTTTCCCACTGCACTCTGTGACTTCCGTGGGAAAATGAAGAGATGCATTTGCTCAGTCAGCGTTACCACCTACCAGGGACTCCAGAGTGCACCGAAGAATATATGGCTGAGGTGACAATGGTTAATAGTTCTGAAGGCAGCTACCTGAGGCTCATGTCAGCCTGGGTGCATGGCTGAAAGGAAAAGCTAACAGAAATTGAACAAGGCAAAACCACCCAGTAGGAATGAGACACAATGGCCCAGGAAATAAAGAAATGTTTCACATGTACAGTGCTTTTATTTAACAGCTTAAAATTTGCAATGATAAATTCATCTATTATATCAGTGCCACTTACTAGTGAACAAGTGAGATATGACAATGATTTAGCATGATGACAAAAGAACACAGTCTTGGACTGAGGCTGTTTTCAAGGGGAGGCCCACATCGCCGGATGTGTCACCATTCTACCCTTCTCTACAGATTCTCTTTTTGGTCTTTGATCCTTCACTCCAGCTCTTTGTACAGGGTCATTCTTCTGTTTCTAAATCTAAATAGAAATGTGCCTGAGATCCACCTCATTTAGGGGAATAACTCCTTAACTCAACTGTCCTCCACTTAAGTTTATATATTAACCAACAGAATATCTACTATTTATGTATACACAATTGTGTTGCTTGGTCTATTCATGTATCTAGAGCATGGATCAACTTGTAAACATATTTCTAGTGTCTAAAGATGTCTGAATATTCTAAGATTGAGGTATAGAAATGACAAAACCTAGTAAAATACCAGGTATTATGAACAGTCTCAGGAATCACTTACTGCTGAGAATGATGACAAAATGGCAATTGTATTTTAGGTCCATGACTCTGAAATGCTATCACCTGCCAGGGAAGTGAGGCTTTCTCCCCCAAAAGGCCATATTTATTGATTTCTATGACTTAATAACCATCTGATTCTTATTATTTCCCTAGATCGGTTTCGGAGTAGAAGCAGTAAAGGAGACCGTGTAATATAGTCTTAGGAAACTTAAAATCTTAACGGAAGAAATAAAAGCCAAACTATGCTTCTCCATAATTTTGAGACCAGTTACCATGAATCTGAAATCATAGCAGCATAAAGAAGGATCAGTGTGGCTTCGAGAGCCATCCTGGATGGCACTGGATCACAGCTGCGCAGAATGTGAGTATAAACGAGAAGAAACTGGGCCTAAAACACAGACAGAGGTGAAAAGTAAAGACACATCCTGGTGTGTCACCAACCTAGACAGGACTTAATTACATAATGGGGACAGTATGTGTGGAGAAGAGTTTTTAAAACATAAAGGAGAAAATAAAAACTAGGTTTCCTATCAAAGGATTCTGACTTTGGAAGTGGCCACAGGGGGTAAGTGGATTTTTTTTTTTTTCTAGAAAAGAAGTTTGATAGACTTTGAAGACAAGGTTACAAAGAGCCTGTAATTAAGCAAGTTAAGAAATGAGACGGGGCTAACTATGGCAGTCAGTTCTCTGAGGATATGCAGGGAAGGGATACAGCATGCAGCAAGCTTTAGAAAGAAGAGAAAGGCTTAACAGGAAGATGAGGACGCGGCAGTCGTTGAGAACAGTGGAAGGCAGAAGCGAGAAGCTACCTAAAGATTTCCATCATCTCTGACATGTGCAAGTGAGATCATCTCCAGAGGCAAAAAAGATGTGGGATGCTGACGAGAGAATGTCCGTGCGGCCTGTGTGACAAGGACGCCAGGGTGGTCATCAGCGCCACCTGCACCACCTACAGCAGTGGTGGTGACCCTATAGCATGCAAACTGCGCAGGCACACTAGCCATGGGCTCCAGCGTTGCCCCAGCAGCTGAGCACTCAGCTCTGCAGCGCTGAGATTTTGTGATACATCGAAGGGTTTGGGGTTGAGGCTACATCACCATCACAGTTCTACCGTCATCCTATAATAAAGCCTTACATGTTGTGATTATCAATCTTACATAAAGACACAGCCGCAGTCTCTCCCTCAAGATCACAAAGTATAAGTAGTACAAAGACTAGGTATATTTAAAGCTCCAAGAAAAAAACTCAGTATTTTTTTCTAAAAACTTCCTTTTATGTTCATAGAAATCAGTCAACTTGTAAAAAAAAGTTTGCTGATTTGGGTTGTTATTGCACAATGTTTTGAAATAAAGAAGCATTAGCGTCAGGGACTTAGTTTGGCAGAGTTTAATAAGTGACATACACATTTGACAAGTAATAAATACCCATGAGCTAAATCTTAACGCTCCTTGTAAGTATCATATTTTAGCTTCAGAAACAGTCTTCAGTGTAGCTGAATCTCCCTGGGACCTTCTACATATCTGGAAGCTGTTCAACAGCGATGAGGCAAGTGAGAAGCATCTCTGGCATAAAGGAAATGTTCACATTTAAACCAAGGAACAGAATATATCAACTTCGCCACTTTATATTCCTCTTTGCTCATGGAACAGAAATCCTACGGGACTTAAATCTGATGGATTACCCTTAATCAAAGATCCTTAAGAGAAATACAACCACAGAAAAAAGAGGCATAAATAATTTTAAGCAATAAGCATCTATTCATTCCAATCCTGGAGAAACCTTGGAAATTTTCTAAATATTTATTGGCCAACTATGAATTGAACTGCTGAGCCTAGGTATCTCTACCTGTATTTTTTTTTTTTAATTTGACATTTGGGTGTTATTTAGGTGGAGCCATGGGCCTTGCATATGCTGGGCAAGTATTCTACCATACACATACATCCCAGCCTGCTTGTTTTTTTTTTTAAAAAACTTTCCTTGTAGTATTCGATTACTTCATTGAGTTTTATTATATTTGTTATTCATTTCAGAAAAAGTGTCCAAATCACCTCCATTTCAATTAGATCAGAGATAAAAGATGCCCAGATCATTCGGGTCTCTCTTATTTCTATAGTTTTATGTGTCCAGTGTCAATCGTTGAAGCTTTTAAAGCCCCAAACAAAACTTAGTGTAGTCATCTTCCCAAACTGCAACTTTCCCAGCTTCAATTATCACAAATTATAGTCGCTCCAAGAAAGAGAGTGGGCCTTACTGACCTGAGGTTTTTAATTTACTTGCATGGAGATGACTTATGCAAAATATTCTGACAATGTATCCATGGCTTGAACATTCCCCTTTGAAAAGATTTCATAAGCTTCTTGGATCCTAGAAGTAGGAGCCACTCCCCGGGGCCACAGAGCTTTATCCAAGGATGTCTTCACTGCTTAGTGCTGCCACTGTCACTTCTCACTCACTGTAGTCCTCCTCCTCTTTGGTGCCCAACCATGGTAATGCAAAGGCCTCACGTTTTAGACGCACCTCCCACTCCTGCCAACAGCAGCACTGGGCTGGAAAACTCCATGCTGGGGAACGATGAATGTCAGAACCCAAACTGTGCTTTCCCTTCCATCTTGTGCAGAAAGAGGAACAGCTTGCCTCATTAAGGATTCCCACAGTGGCTAGGGCTGCCTTGGAGCAGGCTGACTAGTTTCAGAGTGTCTTATTTAGCCAAAATGCAAATTGTGATCCCTCCAAAAACACTGAATCTGGGCAAAGGATGCTAGTCAAGAAGATGGAGGAAACACACATCAAGCAGCAGCCCCTGCCCTTGAAGTCTTGGGTCCTGGGAGCTGTGCAGGCTGAGCAGGGATGGATACTGAGGCAGCCCTGAGCTCCACAAGGGCTGCGCCAGAAGACGGGCCCAGACCTCACTACCTGTGCCTCGATTCAAGGGATTTAATCTCCCAGCATGATGTGAAGAGTCAAGGTGGTAGAATTTCTTCACAGGACTCTGGTCAGCTTTAAGCAAGACAATCCATGCACAATACCTGGAACAACCATCTGGCACATACTTGATATTTAATAAATGTTAACTATATGTTATTATAAATGTAGTTTGGGAAGTCGGGTAAAATACAAAACAAAAGTTCTAACCTGACAACTTTCTTTTCTTTTTTTTTTTAAGAATTTTTTATTTTATTTATTTTTCTTGTTTCAGAACTTTTGCTTGTTTGTTTATTTATTTTTTGGCCAGCTCAGCCTGCCCTAAGGGCAGGGCTGGCACAGCACATGGTGCCAGGGATTGAACCGCAGTCCCTGCAGCTGGCTAAGCTTTCCTAAGCAGGCGCTTTAGACCACTGAGCCATCCTGCCGGGCCCCCAACTTGCTTAACATAGTAACTACTGCACAAAGTGAATACTTATTTCCACAATGTGCTTCCTGAGATTCATCTTAAATGTCATTCTTTTATTATATATTTAAAGCATTGGGCCGGCAAGATGGGTCAGTGGTCTAAAGTGCCTGCTTAGGCAAGCTTAGGCAACCACAGGGACCATAATATATATATATGTGTGTGTGTGTGTGTGTGTGTATATATATAAAATATAATATATAATATATAATATATATTACATATATATAATAAAAATATATATCTAAAGCACAAAAGTTGGGGAAAATAGTGTAGCTCCCGTTTTATCACATGTGTTTTACTTCAACTCCCTGCTGCTTTTCTCCCCCTTAGACAACATGAAAGCAAATCCCAGAAATCATATTGTTTTATCTATAAATATTGCAATATGTGTCCCAAAGATGTGAATTTTAAAAAAAAATAATCACACAACAGCTATTATACCTTTTTTTCACCATGAAAATGCTTTAATGGTATGTGTGCACAGGATGTGACATCATGACAGAGACAGCAGTGCCCACGTGAGACAGGGTGATCAGCGCAGACTGTGGGTGAATAAAGAGTTTGCACCACTTGTACATTTTACCAGCTAACAGCTCTAGCCCCCTCCTCCTCGGCTTCCTCCTCAAACTCGCCCTGCTCCTCAGCGGTGGCGTCCTGGCACTGCTGGTACTGCAGGTCGTTCATGTTGCTCTCAGCCTCAGTGAACTCCACCGCATGCATGCCCTCGCCCGTGTACCAGAGTAGGAAGACCTTGCATTGGAACATGGCAGTGAACTGCTCTGAGATGCACTTGAACAGCTCCTGGATGGCTGTGCTGTTGCCAGTGAAGGTGGCAGACATTATCAGGCCTTAGGGCGGGATGTCACAAACAGCTGCCTTCACGTTGTTGGGGATCCACCCAACAAAATAGCTGCTGTCTTTCTTCTGAATGTTAAGCATCTGTTCATCCACCTCTTTCATGGACATGTGGGCCCCTGGGCACCGCAGCCACCGGCAGGTAGTGGCTGTGGTGGGGGCCACAGGCAGCCATCATGCTCTTGGCATCAGACATCTGCTGGGTACACTGGGGAAGCGTCAGAGTGCAGTACTGCTGGCTGCCACAGCTGGTGAGGGGGGCAAAGCCGGGCATGAAGAAATGCAGGCACAGGAAGGGCACCATGCTCACTGCCAGCTTCCGCAGGTCAGCACTGAGCTTGCCAGGGAAGCGCAGGCAGGTGGTAACCCCAGTCATGGTGGCCGACACCAGGAGGTTCAGATCACTATAGGTGGCTGTGGTGAGCTTTAGGGTTCTGAAGCAAATGTCATACAAAGCTTTGTCACCAATGCAATAGGTTTCATGTGGGTTTTCTACGAGCTGGTGAACTGCGAGGGTGGCTTTGTGAGGCTCAACAGTTGACACTTTGGGTGAGGGCACCACTCTGAACATGTTCATGATACAGTCTGGAAACTCTTCTTAGATCTTGCTGATGTCAGGACAGTACCCATCCCTGACCCAGTCCCCCCGCCCAGGGACTGGGAACCCTGCAGGCCATCGCGGCTCTCTGCTTCCTTTGTCACAACATCCAGCACAGAATTCACCAGCACTGCACCTTCTGTGTAATGCCCCCTGGCCCAGCTGTTCCCAGAACCACTCCGACCGAAAACAAAGTTGTAAGGTCTAAATATCTGCCTGAAGGGCCCCGAGCGCATGGAGTCTATGGGTGCCAGGCTCCAGGTCCACCAGCACGGCGCGGGGTACATACTTGCCACCCGTGGCCTCATTGTAATACACATTACTGTGCTCCAGTCGTAGGTCACTGTCTCCATGGAACGTGCCAGAAGGATCAGTGCCATGCTTGTCGCGCTGATCACCTCCCAGAACTTGACACTGATCTAGCTGCCGCACTGCCCGGCCTGCAGATGAACGATCTCCTTCTTGGTGACCACTGGGGCAGCAGCAGAGGAGTTACACTGATCACAGTTGCAGGAGAGCAAGCGCACAGAAAGCTATTACACTTTTTAAGTTAGGAAGTCCTTAGTACCATCAAATATCCAGGGTTTAAACTTCTCTAATTTTCATAGGCATATTTCCCACTAACCATTTGTTTAATATTTCAGTATAGTAGAAATTCTACAACTGGTTGATATGTCTTTTAAGATTATTTTAGTCTCTAACTTACCTTTGCCTTTTTTTTCCCCCCCTTAAATTTCTTTGTGGAAGAAATTAGATTGTTGGTATTTGGGGGCCCCCTGGGGCTACCCTTTGCAGACTGTGCACTCCTGTCATCTGTTAATCCATCCTTCTGTTCTTTTCTTTCTAAAAGCAGACACCAGATCAAGAGGTTTTCATCAAATTGAGATTTACTCCTCATCCCTAAGTTATGGGGCTTTCACCATCCGTAGGCTCCCAAGGCTTTGTCTCTCTTTAGTGTCACTAGCAGCTGCTTTGTGCTCACTGTCTGGAGCCATTATTATGAAACGAAACTACTATTCTGCCACTGATTCTTTTTTTAATGCTATGGCCAGCTCAGCCTGCCCTGAGGGTGGGGCTGGCACAGCACGTGGTGTCACAGATCAAACCACGGTCCCTGCAGTTGCCTAAGCTTTCCTAAGCAGGTACTTTCAACCCCTCAGCCATCTTGCTGGCCCCTCTACCACTTATTAGCAAAAAGATGTGAGCATTTTATCAAGTCTGATTACCCTCAGGAATCGCTCATATAGAAAAGGCAAAAATCTGTTCCTCTGTTTCCCCTTTATTTTGGAAAAGAGCTGAGGTGACAGAATCATTCACATGCAGCCATTGAGGAGACTACTTTTTGAAGTGTTATAAAGGATTTTGACATATCTGATGGTTTTAAAACTATTATAGGCACTATTTTAATTGAAAACCAGAGAGGTTTTTTTTTTCTTTTTTTTTTTAAATCTTTGTTTAGTAAGAGTCTGTTCATGTTGACCCCCGAGTCCTTTTTATAAACCTTTCAACCTTCCTGAGTTCTTTGCTTGGAAAGAAATACGGCTTCTGTATTTCTCAGATCTGTCAGTTCTCCAAGGATCCTAATTCCTTTCAGTATAAAATGTCACTCACAAACCACAATCTGGTGGCTAGCAGCACACACTGCTATTGTAGTTAGTCATTGTTTCTAGGTTTCTACAGTGAACAGAGGTAGGAAATGTTGTTTTTGTTTTTGTTTTTGTTTTTTTTAAATGAAATATATGGCCCAGCAGGATGGCTCAGTGGTCTAAAGCGCCTGCTTAGGAAAGCTTAGGCAGCTTCAGGGACCGCGGTTCGATCCCAGGCACCACATGCTGCACCAGCCCTGCCCTCAGGGCAGGCTGAGCCAGCCATAAAAATAAATAAATAATAAACAAACAAAAAAGAAATGTATTGCAAAGGTATCCTGGTACTGTAATTCAACTTCAGGGCCACAGTGCTTCTGTTACCTCATTTATCTTCACTATCTTCATCCCCACTTACTTCCGCTAAGGCTCCAAATTCCAGTACTCAAAAACACCAGCAGAATTACTTATCTGCTTTCTCCCACAGTACTAGTGTCAGAGTCACAATATGATTATTAATGCCAATAATATATTCATTGTAAATAATATATGTGCTTTTTCACATTTTTTTTGTTCTAGAGGTATACACCAGTAGGGATGCAAAATCAAATTAATGTGTTTAGGGCTGGGGAGATAGCTCAGTGGAGTAAGTGCTTGCCTGACAAGTGCAAGGTATTGAGTTTGATCCCTGGTACCACCAAAAAAAGAAAATAAAAATAAACAAATCAATGTATTTAAAAGCTGAAGAAGTCCTTTTCTCTGTGGTCATGGCACTTATTACAGAAGTTGTAATACGTTTATTTTTCACTTTTAGAGATTTTTTTACATTTAATTTTGCTTTGTAATTATCTTAAATATGTGTTTCTCCAAAATGATATCTACATCATGAGGCATTTTCAAAGAACTCTAGAACTTAGTGCTACTCAACAGTGTTTTAATATCAAACCTGTCTCTATGACCCTTCCTTATTCTCATCAGCCTTTGGAAAAGGTGATGGTTTAATTTTGGTCAACATTTTATCATTAATATATGAGAGAATATGTATTTGCCTTTCTGGTATGACTTATGTAACTCAATCACAAGTTCCATCCATTTTACTGCAGATGGTTGAGTAACATTCATGTTTATGGTGAAAAAATATCCTATTCTGCATACACACAGTTTTCTTCATCCATTCATACATTAATAGGCATCTACGTGGATACTACATCTTAGTTATTATGAATAGTGTAGCAATAAACATGGGTATGCAGACATCTCTATGATATGTTGATATCATTGCCTTTGAATATATACTCAGAAGTAGCTGTATCATATGGTAGATCATTGTTAGGTTTTTAAGAAACCTCCATATTGTTCTGTATAATGACTATAATACATTGCCATCAACAGCATATAAGAGAGCTCACTTTCTTCATGCCTTTGTCTGTTTTGTGGTTTGTGCATTCATTTGGTTTTTTTTTGTTTTTTTTTATAATAGGCCATAAACAGCCAATACCATCTTGTGCAAAAATAACAAAGCTATAGGCATACTTTCTGGCTTGAAAATATACTACAAAGCTACAGTGACCAAAATGGAAGATGACTGACATAAAAACAAACATACAAAAAATAGAACACTAAGAAATAACCCCATCAAGGGGGTGGGAATGTAGCTCAGTGGCACAGCACCTGCCTGGCCAGCACTGAGCAGGGGGGAGAGAAAGAGAGAGAGAGAGAGAGAGAGAGAGAGAGAGAGAGAGCGCGACAGAGGCAAAGACAGAGAGACAGAGACAGAGACAGAGAGACAGAGATAGAGACAGAGACAGAGAGACAGAGACAGAGACAGAGAGAGACAGAGAATAACCCTATGCATTTACAGCCAACACATTCTGGATAAAAGGTACCACAAAGATATACTGGAAAGGAAATATCCTTTTCCATAGACTGTGCTGAGAAAACTTAATATTCATGTGAAGAAGATCAAAACTTGATCCCTCTTTTTACCTTGAAGCAAAATAAACTCAAAATGGACCTATGTGTAAGATCCGGAACTACGAAACTACTAGATAAAACAGGACAAATTCTTCAAGACACTACTGTAGGCAACATTTCTAAAAGCACAGGAAAGCAAAGCAAAAATAGACAAACGGAACTATATCAAATTAAGACGTTTCCAAAACAACAAAATGGAGAGATCAAGTACAGAAAAGGAAATAATCTTTTAAAACTATTCATCTGACAAAGGATTGATATAAAAAATATAAAAGGAACTTAAAGACTCTAATGAAAACTCTGATTAAAACTAGGCAGAGCATATAAAGAGTTCCTTTTTTTAATAGAATTCTTAAAAAAAAGAAATTCAAATGGCCAAAAGGTTTATGGAAAAACCTTTATGGATCACTGAAATGTAATCAACGTCATCTCTTTAGATACCATCTCGCCCCCACTTAGAATGATTCTTGCATTCCATTTTTAATATAGGAAATACATCCCTTTCTCAGGTTAAGACAAATGGTATGTACTCTTCATAAATGTATTTATCTTGATTATTTGACTCAATAGTCCCCATACAGCACAACTTTATTATGCTAAATCAACTGCTTCTGTGGCCTAAGATAACATAATAATTAGTAGACACCAGCCTCACAAGTGTGAGATTCAGCAATCCAGTCCAATGAAAGAGGTGCAATGGCTCAGGCTTCCAGATGTATTGACAATTAGCTTTAAAGGTAAAGCCTATGGGGCTGGGGAGATAGCTCCGAGGCACAAGTGCCTGCTGGGCAAGTGCAAGGTCGTGAGTTCGAACCCCGGTCCCAAAAAAAATAAAAAATAAAAAATAAAAAAAATAAATAAAAATAAAGGTAAAGCCTAGCAAATCAGGGTTTAAAATGAACACTAATAATCTATTTCTCCTGAAAACTGGTTATGTCTATTTATGTCAGTAGCATACTCTAAACATAAAATGTTTGCCAAAAGTTAGTAGTACATGAATTATCTTTCCCTTTCTGGGCATTTGCATGAACTAATATCCCATTAAAGGCTGGGTGTTGTGACATACACCTGTAGTCCCAGCATTCAAGAGACTGAGGCAGGAGCACTGCCACCAGTTTAAGCCCAGCTTGAACTGTACAGCAAGAACTTATCTCACAAAACAAAAGCAAGAAGAAAAAACAAACAAAACCTCATTAAATGAAATCTTAAAGTATTTATACAGAATTTTTGAATACATGTAAATTAGTTTTCTTCCTTAAAGTTTTTTGTTCATATAAATTTCAAAGGATGATTTTATAGTGGACAAGTTTAGAGTTAAAAGAACCGAACATGGGGTTGGGTCCCTGGTGTGCTATGCTGGCCCTGGCCCCTGGGCATGCTGAGAGGGCAAATGAGACTGGGCATGGTGGCGCACACCTGTAATCTCAGAACTTGGGAGGCTGGAAACAAGGGGATCACTACGAGTCCAATCTATGTAGTGAAACTCTGTAGAGCCTGTAGACCCTGCACTAAAATAAATAAATAAAATAGAATAATAATAAAAAAAAGAACTGAACAGAAACTTTTGCTAAGCTGCTAGTACCTGGATGATTTCAGGCGAGTCATTCACTCCCTAAAACTCTGATTATTCTCCTTGGTGAAGAAGAGACAGTGCTCCCACTGCTGGGCATTGTTTTGAGAAAGGCATAAATATTCAAAGGCAACACATAAACCCCAAATCACTTTGTAAATGTAGAGCATAATAAACAGGGAATTAAATGGCTGGTTTGCAAAAATCCAATCTTAAAGCTTTTAATTTGTTTGTTTAAATGATGGCAACACTGACAGTGCATAAGAGCGTCGTAATCATCCAAGCTGCACCCGGAGTCTGAGTTTTGCCTGAACAGAACCTAGTTATAAATATGTCTTTGGATTTGACATTCAATTCTGAGATGAATCGAACATGCTTCAGAATTTTAATCTGACATCCAAGAGCTGAAACTCTGAAAGAAGATAAAACATTTTCTTGGGCAAAAAATAACTTGCTGATTTCAACTGACTTTTAATTCAAACACTGATTTGTTTGTTTGTTTATTTTGTATTTTTTAGGGAAGGATCTATAAGGTGTTTAGGGTCTCACTACTAGATCGGACTCATAGTGATCCACCTGTTTACAGCCTCCCAAGAGCTAGGATTATAGGCACACACCACCACACCCAGTCTCAATTGCCATCTCAGCGTGCACCAAGGGTGGGGCCAGCATGGCAGACCCAGGGATCAAAACTGTGGTCCCTGTTCCTGCTTGCAGGTGCTTTTATCCACTGGACTATTTGGCCAGCCATCAAACACTGATTAGTGAGTATAGAAAATATATCTTCAGATAGAAACACATTTCTAAAAATTGATCTCCAAGGATTTTACGTGATCGAAGTTACAGTGAAAATGTGTCTGTATGTTATAATAGAAATAAAATAAAGGTAAAACCAATCATTTTCTCTTCAAACTTTTAAACACATAAATTTAAAGAAGTTATAAAATACATGAGCTTTGAATGTGAAAATGAGAGAGCAACAGGAATAAATGGAATAAATTTATGACACGGTCTTAAAAGTCAAGTAGCTTCATAGTCCGTTTTGGGGATGATGATGCAAAGTATTCATTTTGTCAATGAATCCCACACATGACTTCCATTCACAATTGAGGGTGAAGAAATCTATCACCTTTAAGCCAAAATGTGTTCAGGGATTGTATGTTAAAGGGCTAATACTTTAGCTTACATGTTAAAATTAAAAGCAAGGTTATATGTCCTTTTTTTACACTTGCCTATTGTTTCCTTGTTTCCAATTAAGTCCTAAATTCTGCCAACATTATATATATCTAAGCTCCCAAACCAGTCATGAAACAGGAAGGAAAGATGGGGATCTGAGTTAGAAAACATTTCAGACACACAGAAGCAAAAAGTGCAGAGCAGGGAGTCTCTGCCGCATGGTCTTAGCACCAAGAACAGGCCATGGGTACATCATCTTCCTTATATTGTTTTCTTGAAGCCTTGTAAAGCAAATTTCAGATCCAAGTCACACTCAGCAGATATTTAAAGAAAATGATTATCTATAAGGAAATGATAGTGGCTTTCTTTTAAAACATTTACTTATTTTTATTTATTTATTTATTTACTTACTTACTTACTTACTTATTTATTTATGTTATGGCCAGTTCAGCCCACCCTGGGGGTGGGGATAGTGCAGCATGTGGTACCAGGGATCAGACTGTGGTCCCTGAGGTTGCCTAAGCTGATAGTGGCTTTCTTATAACCTCAACATCATTTTTACCATCTTAAAATTACCAATGATTCAGTTTTTAAAATTCATGCTTTTACCCTGGTTTTCAGTCCTAATCATAGTTTCTCAGTTCCTTCAATAAGAAAATGATAGCTACTTTCTTATAAAAATTATTAATCTTTCCTTCATTAGACCTGTCATCTCATTCCTAATCAGAGTTTCTCAGTTCCTTCAAAATAGTGGCTTTATGAATGGGAGGTTCAAGTTGTGATCCAAAGTCTACACACTGCATTTGGCATTCCCTTCTTTGTTTTTAACATACATTCTTCCATAATGACTGTTTCTTGCTAGGTATTTCTGCTAGGTGTTTTGTCTAATTACCTAATTTAATCTCTGACCTTAGGAGGGAATGCAGCAGATACGTAAGTGCAAAAACATGTGCCATCTCCTCGATACTACAGGGCTGTTTTTGGAAGAGGCACCACCAGCAGAGCTCTATGCCTGCATCAAGCAACAAGCTACACAGATCAAGCCCACCTAAACTACTTTCCAGGGCTTTACAAGTCTTGCCCTGGACTAGAGATTAGTCCCAGTGTCAAATGCTCCCACTAAACCTCCCCTTACCTGGACAGGTGCTCCCTACTAAGTAAACTGATTTGTGGGGCCTATTTGTTGACATACACATCATCCCCAGCAAGCTTCCAAACTGCCTCCTTAGCACTAAGATGCTATGTCACATTCTTATTACATCACCACCCTGTACCTTACAATAGCTGTCTTTTACATAGTAAATCCCAACAGGGTAGAAATTATGCCTTATTTAATTTTGCATCCCCAGGGCTTTTCACACGCCTGGCATATAAAAATCTGTGTAATTACAAAAGCAAAATAAAATGAGTCAATTATCCATCTCACTTTTAGAGTATGTTTCAAGAGACAGATACATCATTTATCTGAGAGAAAATATTTTAAGGTACCCACAAAGAGTTCGCAGCATTCGTGAGGAACTGAGCTCAAAGTGGTGAGACGCAAAATGACACACCATGTGACCAAAACAGGGAAGATTCCAGGGGAAGATTATATATTGGCACCAGCCAATAGCTCCGCGGATTAAAGCACCTGCTTGACGCAGGGATGGGGGCTCAATACCCGGCATGCCATGCGGGCCCAGCCCCTGAGCCATACAGAGACTGTGAGTGGTGGTGAAGCCCCGTAATCCCAGAACTTGGGAAACTCAAAACAGAAGGATTGCTACGAGACAGATCTATGTAGTGAGACCCTGTGGATCCTGTACTAAATAGAATAAAATCCTGCTGAGACAAGCACTGGGATCAGGGTTCCATCGCAGCACCACATGCCACACTGGCACCACTCCTAGGCACACTGAGCTGGTGACTGAGTGCCGGCATGGTGTCACATGCCTGTAATCCCAGAGCGGGGGAAGCTGAAAATAGGACCACTACGAGTCCGAGCTGTGTAGTGAGACCCTGTACCAAATACATAAAATACTAATATATATACTAAGATATATAATACATATCATAAATATATATAATATATATTATAAATACTAATATATAATATATAATATATAATACATATATACTGTATAATATATGCTAATATTTATTAGTATTTATAATATATACTAATATATATTAGTCTCATAAATACTAATATATTATAAATACTAATATTTATAATATCTATTATGAGATGAAACAAAATATAATATATTATATATGTTTATTATATATATATATATATATATATATATATATATATATTCTGAGACGAAACAAACTGTAGTCAGTAAGAGGTTAGGACCCATCATTTTGTCCTGGCATTAGAAGTCTCTGGCTGAACGGCACTGGGACTGCTTTTCGGTCTTAGCCGGGCTGCGGTTACACAACGGAGGTCAACGTTTCACCATCCCTGTTCTCCGGAACGCCAGCTCCGCATCTCCTTCAGCATTGTCTCCTTGCTTCTTGCTCCTTCAGGAGAGGGGAGCAGCTGGCTGCCATGTTAAGCAGATCTCTATATAGACTCTGAGACCCTCCAAATATGCACTGCTTGTTCCAACCTTTAAAATATGCAGCCTTCTTCACACCCTCTGTGTGCATCCTGTTGGGAATGTTCCATTATGTAATTCATTTCCAACCATCCTTTTTTTTTTTTTCTAGATTCCTTAATTTCCCCTCTCTGCTCCCCATCATGTCTCCAGCTCTCCTAACTGCAATAATTCTTTCGACTCTCAACTCTGCACTCTGCCTTTTACATCTTGGCAGCACGGCTCATGTTAGGTAATAATTTACCTTACATTTCAGTTCTTGTTTGAAGTATTTCAATGGTAAAATTAAAACAGTCCCAATCGGAATCATGCAAGCAACCTTAAAACAATCTCCGTCTGTCCTGGGAAGATTTACCTTGGTAGAGATGCGTGGATGAATTTTAAGCACAATTTAAACCTCACAAAAATCCTTCCTAAAGTGCCCCGTATTTCTGCCATCATAGCATCCTCTGACACTTTAGAATAGCGCAGCCATTTTGAAGCTGAAGGATATTGATTCACACAACCCTGCTTGCTACTCAGGAACTTACGGAAAATTTCTCGGAGGTGAGAAGCGAAGCAGTTCAGCAAAAGCGTGCCCCGTGATTCTGTGGCACTTATTATAAAGTTTGCTGTTCTACTTTCTTTGGCTGCCGCCCAAAGGTTTTTCGGCAAGTGAACCTACACAAAATGGGGCTTAACAAAATGCCTTTTCTAGACCTGGAAGCTAACAGGAAATAAAAACAAAATAGCTAACCCTTATTTACACAGCGCTATATATGTATTTTACGTGCATAGTTCTAATTAACATTTTACAATAATGAAATAAGTCATTTAACAGCCAACTTATTCTATCTTTAGCATGATGAAGGAAACATTCTGTCTTCCTTGGGTTACTAGAAATGAAAAAACTGAAGCCCCGAGTTTCAGATCTGGATGCTAGAAATACCCAGAAAGCCTAGCTCCGGAGTGAAGGAATAATCCAGGAGGTCCATCTTTGTGACACAGGACACTTACCTGCTAAAGTAACACTTTTTTTTAGTAAATATACCCATTTTCGAAATACTTCATTTTGTATGACCAAAATATCAGAAAAATAATCATCATGTCGTCCACATGGTTCTAGGATAGCTACACTCATCTACAGGCAGGGACAAAATGCTGCAAAACTTTTACTTGTGCCTTTGTGTGCATACCTGAGATTTGAAGATCTTTCTAGGTTGTCCACCGAGCATCGCCGGGGTCTCCTGCTTGAACAGAGCCCGGCCCTCCCCTACCCTCGATGCCGCCCGCACCGCTGCAGCAGCCCAGCCCAGCCTCGCCAGCCGGTGCCATGACAACAGCCTCGCCCTCGCAGGTGCGCCGGAACTACCACCAGGACGCCGAGGCCGCCTTCAACTGCCACATCAACCTGGAGCTCTACGCCTCCTACGTCTACCTGTCCATGTCTTACTACTTTGACCGCGACGATGTGGCTTTGAAGAACTTCGCCAAATACTTTCTTTACCAATCTCATGGGGAGAGAGAACACGCCGAGAAGCCGATGACGCTGCAGAACCAGCGCGGCGGCCGGATCTTCCTTCAGGATATCAAGAAACCAGGCCGTGATGACTGGGAGAACGGGCTGAATGCGATGGAGTACGCGCTGCACTTGGAGCAGAGCGTGAACCAGTCCCTCCTGGAGCTGCACAAGCTGGCCACTGATAACAACGGCCCCCATCTGTGTGAGTTCATCGAGACGCACTACCTGGACGAGCAGGTAAAGGCCATCAAAGAGCTGGGTAACCACGTGACCAACCTGCGCAAGATGGGAGCCCCTGAGTCCAGCATGGCAGAGTACCTCTTTGACAAGTATACCTTGGGGGACAGTGACAATGAGAGCTAATGTCACCAAGACAGCATATGCATGTTGGGGCTAAGTACCTTAGCCTTTTCTATGAACTGTACCAGAACATCTACTTAAGTTCTTTAACTCCTTCAAATAAAGAAATTTGGTATCTGGAAAAAAAAAAAAAAAAAAAGAAGATCTTTCTAAAACTGAAAATAAATAAATAAACATCAGCTGTTTATACAGAATTTTTTAAATTGTTAATATTGAGAGAGGTGCTTTTCTCTAGTTCTCCAAATATGAAACACAAATCTTATAAAATGAGATGTGTTAGCTGTCCATGATATCCTGCACATTACCATCCTTGGACCATGACCAACAAACATGTTCAAAATCCTGAGAGATGGAACAATTGATCAGCAAATATCAGCTTGTACTGAGTACAAAGCCTTGAGCTGAATCCTACATGGAATCAAAGGATTGTCCTGATGTACAGAGGGTGGGTCAGCTTTTACCTTCAAAAATCATAGCCAGTATCAGAAGATCTGATAATAGCTACATATCTCCAATGGCCAGTTTCTTCCATTTTAATCCTAAGAGTAGAGGTTTGTTCAGGCAATGCCACATAACAGGAGTCAATTATAACATGTGTTTGGAAATAAAAACGATAGTTACTTCTACGTTACAATGAGACCCACAAAAACCCATCAGCCATTCAGCTCTGACCGGGAGAAACAGAAATGCACTCCAGATCAAAAGATCACTTGGGATCCAAGGAAACCTTAGCAGTCAGATTAGCAACTAGTTTACCAATGTGAGTCTCTTCACTACCATCTCAGCTCTGTCCCTCGGTCTCTGATTCTGTATTCAGTCGCTTTCTTCTCTTGGTGTTTTCATTTAACAATTCCCAAAGAGGGAATCTGACTGTCATGTTTATCACCACATCTTTCTGGTGCTGATCCTTCCCACTGCCATGACCTTAAGCATTATCAGAAGATCGATTCAGGATGAGGGTCCATTCCTGGCCTACACCCCCAAAAGTAATGGAGCCACCAACACCACTGAGAAAACTTCTACACTCAGGTTCTGCTAAGAAATCTAGAGCAGAGTTAGGAAGGTGGCAACCCCAGTGCCAGTCAGGGAGTTTTCTCCAGTCTCTCAGGGCCCAGTATCTGTGATCCTGACTCCTACAGGGTAGGGATTTGCCATACACATGATTTTATAATCTACAGGAGCCTGGGTGATGCACTGGTTCAGAGAACATACTCTAAGGACACAGTACTTTTGTTTGAATTTAGCTCTGATTCTTACAAGGTCTGTGACCATGTGCAAGCTATTCAACCTACTTGTACCTCAGTTTCCTTGTCTAGCAAACCGAGATGCATCTCTACTTCACAGGGCTGTTTCTGAGGTTAAAAGAACGAAATCACTCAAGGACCACCATGTGCCAGGCACATGAAGACAATTTTTTGCCATTATTTTCTTATTGCATCTACCTTGAGGCAAAAGCAAAGTATATGATGCATATTCAAGTTTATAAGGATTATTCTAGTGAGAGACATATGGCCAGTAACCCCCCCACCCAACATTCTACTCCTTGCTTCAAATACACCTGTGCAGTCATTCTTGCCCCTTTTTGAGACAGTTACAGAAGTACTGTTTCATGTCTGTATGAGGTCTGACCAAGACTACCATGAATGCTTCTGTTGAGTGCCATCCAATGGCAAGCAGATGTATAAAAACCTTAGTGCATTCTTCTCCGTATTATTCACCAGATATGGCCCCATGTGGAACTGGCTCTTCTCCACATTCAAAATGCCCATGAAAGGAGAAAATGCTTTGAATCCATTCAGGACATCTAGGCTGCCGCTACAGCATCACTAAAGACATTCACAAAAGAGGACTTCCATGACCACTTCAGAAAGTACAAGAACTGTGTGCTAATGTGTTTGAGGCAGCACAAAGTAGGAGATTAATGGCAATGTGTCTTTTACTGAAATTATTTTAAATTTAAACATTCATTGTTTTTGGATCACACTGCTTACTTTATTAATTTTGCCACTTGTAAGATCATAATACAAAAAAACTCTTACCCAAACAAGTTGTGATCCTTCCCATCTCCTTCACCTTCTGCCTAGAACTTCCCCTCATTCTCTCTGGGGAGTCTTATCTCTCAAAGCTTTAAATGAATCTCTTTTCTTATCAGTGGTTTCTGCTTGACAGTCTCCAGGAGGAACCTCTAACCATCCCTCCAGCCCTGAATGCTACCATCACTTCTCCTATTGTTTCAAATGCCCTCCATCGGAATCAACCTTGAAACTAACTTGGGCTACATATAAAATGCAGTGGAAGAGACATTCTGGAACTCTCAAGCCCAGTCTTTATGCCTTGGCCTCAGGAAGCTCAGCCTCCACTTCCTGTTCTGAGAACCCAGCCACGTGGGCAGTTTATATGGGAGTGGGAAAGAGACAAGCGGATGATTGAAGCCATCGTCAGTCACATGAGTGCAGGCCTAAAAGTCATCACCAACAAATAACCAAAACACTCTTTATGAAATTCCTGGAGAGGTTAAGCATTTCTTGGCCTAAGCTCCAATACGGTGATACCTCAGTTATGAACTTAATTTGGTCAACACGTGTGGAACATATGGCCACATTCGTGTCTGCGCAGGAAAGATGGTTCTGGCCCTATGGGTTACCCACTGTAGTTTGCAAAGAAAAACAAATTTGCCCCACACTTTTCTTTGCACACCAAACTGCTTACAAATAAAAGCATTTATGAACTGAGGTACCACTGCAATTCCATCCTACAGTTCAACTAATTTCCTTATAACCACATATTTTTATGTCTATATCTTCTATGGCAAGCTCAGGGCTGGTAAATATAAACTTAAAAGAAAAACACTTTTTTTTTTAATCCTGGGAGAAGAAACAGAACACATAATGGCTAGAACAAGGGTATAACAAAGTAGAAAAATACAGAAGTTATTCCCAGACTGTCATTCTGTAATCTCTAATCTCTAATAATTAGAAATTACAGAAAAAGCAAGATGCATCCATCACCCCAAAACAGTGAACAAATTATTTAATATAATTCCTACCTTGTACCCTGCTTAGCACACCATCGGAGGCCTTTCCTAATCAATGAGAATGAAAACACATGAATCACAGAAAAGATGCCAATGTTAGCAGAGCATTTTTTTTGTTGGCATTTTTTTTTAATAAATGAGAAGAAAAGGGGACTTGTTCCTTGGCCAGGATGACTTTCTGAAAGGCTCTGATTGCAATCAGACACTGGAGTCACGCAGCCATGGCTCTCAACTGCCAAGTCTGGAATTGGAGCCTAGTTACACGATTTGGGTGAGAAATCCCCTCACCTGCCTGTGCCTCAGCTTTTCAGTTTATAGGATGTAGATCTTGTTGATCCTGCTTCATGGGGTCCTGTTAAGACTCGGGCTGCAGTTGCCTCCGGGCTGAGGAGATAGCTCAGTAGGTCAAGCACCTGCCTGGCAAGTGCAAGGTCCAAAGTCAATCCCTAATATCACTAAATAAATAAATAAATAAATAGGAACAAATAGGACTTGGAATGTAGCTCAGTGAGAGTGCTTGCCTAGTATTGACAAAGCCCTGAGTTCAATCTCTAATAACACACACACACACACACACACACACACACACACTACACACACATACACCCCAATTAAATAAGCCCATGAATGTAAAACACAGAATGGTGTCTGACTTTCAATGAGACTGTTGCGAGGGTTGGTTAGCACAGTTTCTCCTCCGCCTTTTCCTCTGCCTCCTCCTCCTCCTCTTCCTCCTCATCCTCTTCCTCATCCTCCCTTTGTTTATAAAACACACAGCATTTTAAATTTAAAAGAAAATATAGGAATATTAATAGCTTGGTGTACGGGGAAAATCTCAAAGTAGATATACGAAAACATAAACTACTAGGGAAATGAATATTGTTCTACCAAAGCAATTTTTTAAAATGATGCAAGACAAACAAAAAATATATCATAAACAACATCAAAAGCTACCAATATCCAAAATATATAAATAACTCCTACTCAATAAAGAAGCAAGTTATACAATACATATACAATATTATGTAACATGGCCAAGACGATAATCTGTGCAAGAGAAATCCAAATGGTTAGTGAGAAAAATCTAAAGTAACAAACTGGCATATCTCAGACCTTCCCAAAGCTGGTTAACCAGAAAAATCCATTTTGTTTTGTTTTTGCCCCTGCAATTCCCACGAACTATTTGTGCAGAGCATGAAAACGCTAGTCCACGTGTCAAATGCAGCCTCTGCATGGAGATAAGGCAGGGAACTGGAGAGGGGAAGTCCAGCCTCCCAAACTTTTTCATCACTGTCTTTCTAGATCAGGTTAACTACAGTCACTGTCTTTTCAAATTTCAATCTTACATTTGAGATAATTCTATCCCTCCACCCCTCTTTTCACATTTTGGTAGTATCTTAGACCTGCAACAACATCTACCTAAGGCTGCTAAGCCCCACCTAGTAACCCAGTACAACACCATAACCTAGACACAATTATTGGTCTTATTTGCTAATGAAACATGAAGTGGTGAAAGGCCCAAGGTTATCCAAGAATCAGAATCTGAACCCAAGTTACCTGGCTCTAGCATTTAGCTCATAACCATGGGTTATTATTGCTTCTACACAGGACATAGGAAAAGCAGCTCATTCTCATTAGTAACTGGGAAAGTAGAACATTACAACATAGCATGCCATATCATATGCAGAACTACTGGTGCGAAGTTTAAGTCATTTGAACTTCTGAAAACGGTAAGTTCCACGAGAATGTGGAGTGATGGCATCCCACACTCTTCTTCAGAGCTTCTAAATTGTAACAAATACTTTCAGGGACTGTTAAGAATATCTGCTAAAACTAAAGAAGTATATTCTCCATGACACAGCAGTTTCACTTCCTAAGTATATTCAGTAGAGAAAACATTTGCCAAGGAAACGAGCTCAGAAATGCTCATTTCAGCTATGCAATATATATATATATATATATATATATATATATATATATATGCATATTACAAATGCACAATGTGTGTGCACATGCATGTGTGTGTATATACACAGTACATGTATGCACATGTATATCTAAATATATTTACAAATATTAAAATATCCATAAAAATAAAATATCCCTAGGTGAAAGATACATAAATTGGCATAGTCAATAGTAGAATATTATTCAGCATTGAAAGGAATAAATTAGAACTACTAATTTAGTAGCTTTGCAGCCGATAGATTTTAAAAGAATAAAATGTCAAACTAAAAAAGTAAGGTCAAGAAGAGAATGGTGGGCTACCAGGGCTACCATGTATATGAAGTGGAAGACTACAAAAAATATCATCTATAGTATCGTGCATCACACTTGAATGACACACGTGTGGACGACATGGTACATGGTCAAGAGTGAAGAGGATAAGCCTTAAAGGCATAGCTGCAGTTGCCTCCGGTGAGAAGGGGCTGAGGCAAAGGAACACAGGACCCTCAACTGCGTCTGTAAGGTGGAGCTGGCTCGAAAAAAGGCAAATGCGTTGATACTTAATAAAACTGGGTAGCAGATGCCTGGTGAAAGCTCGTTTATATACTTTTCTCTATATTTAAAGTATTTCATAATAAAAATATAAAAACAAATGAAACATGGGATAACAGAGAACACTCCAAAAATAGCTGAGAGAGGAGGTGATTTGCATATATTTCATCAAAGTCCTTTTTGGAGAAGCGTGGCTTTCCAGGAGCATTTGCCACTGTGAGTGGGTCCTTGGCGTGGGCAGGGCCTGCCGCCCATTATAGGTTGCAGGTTTGAACAAAATAGTTTTTACTACAGTAATGACATAACAGTATTGCATAAAACAATGAAGAGAACTCCCAAAATACACATTAGAATAAACAGGAACACACCATCAGTGCCAGAATGTTTACAAAAATATCAGCAGTGTGTTTGCCCTAACCTGGCTGAATTTGCCAGATAACAGGAAGTGATACACTAATTATTCTGTTACCTTATTAGCGAGAACAGGTAATTTCTCTCCGTGCAAAAGAAAATAAAAGAGTTAACAATGCTGAATCAGGTTCACAACTGTTGGACTATGATTAAGATCTCTAGAATATCAAAATGTGAGACTCTCGGAAAAAAATTCCCTTTGTGTTTAGAAATGTCTTTCCTGGCCCATTAATCTGCACCCATAGTCTAGCACCTATATTCCACAAGGAAGAGTATCATAATTACAAGTCCTGAAATTCAAGTAACATGAGAGAGATCAACCAACTATTGCATGTAGTAACCTCATAAAGACCCCCACTAATTTAGTAAAGCTCTCTCTTTTCTATCTTCCTCTTTCCATTGAGACATGCTTCATTATTACCTTCATAGCTTACTCTATCTTCATGTTTATGTGCTCAGTGTTATTCCACTAACCAAAGTCATTAAAATTGGTGTCTAAATTATATTACATATGGTCCTGAAAAGCCAGAACACTCTTGGCTAAAATGAACAAAATGGGGGCAGTGAAATACCACACTGTTAGAAGGAAACCAAGATATGGAAGGAAGGAGTGCAGAGGCCGAGAACAGGACAGAAAAGACCTGGGGTGCATTACGTAGATGCACCAACTCCCCACGAAGTCATTATGTGATGACTACTAAGGCACTAAAGAATGAAAAAGTAAAGAACAAAACATACCACAAAGCCATGGCAATCCAAAAAGCCCTCGTACTGACACAGACACATTGCCCAGTGGAGTAGCACAGAGAGCTCAGAAATAAGCTCACTCATCTGCAGTCAAGTGATTCTCAACAAAAGTGTCAATAGCACACACTGGGGAAAGAACAATCTCTTCAACAAACTGCACTGGGAAATAGTAAGGCGCCGTGTACAGAAAAATAAAAATGAATCTTTCTCTCACTCCTTACATAAGAATCAATTCAAAGGGAAAGGAGATATAGCTTAGCAGCACAGCACCTGCCTGGCAAGCTCAAGGTTCCATTATGAAGGAGGAGGAAGAGGACGAGAAGGAGAAGGAAAAGGACCAGGAGCAGAAGCAGAGGAGGAGGAGGAGGAGGAGGAGGAGGA